>AWOL01S0006843.1:55939-88094 GCA_000715115.1 Nicotiana otophora | reverse complement strand
ATATATATATATATATATATATATATATATATATATATATATTCCTTTTAGAGCCCTTCTTGGCGCCTTAATCTTATTTGTTTTTCAACACCTTGATCTCTTATAAAAAAAGAAGTAACTGCATATATACATAATAATAGAGAGAGAGAGAGAGAGAGAGAGAGAGAGAGTCATGAGTTCTTCTAGCTAAAAATGACCAGAGATTGGTGTATATAAGAAGAAGAAGAAGAAGAAGAAGAAGAAGAAGAAGAAGAAGAAGAATTGTGAATATAAGGTATGTGAAATTACAGAATAAGAAAAAAAGGTATTATCAAAGAGAGAAAATATTGAGTACCAAGAAATGTTTGCTCCAAGCTGGAAGAAAAACAAAGTCACTCTAAAAATATCCTTATCCTACCGGCCGAAGCCTGCCATTACAAGTCAAGAAACGTCCTAGAACGATTCTAGAAATCAGTGTTCAATCTATATTAGTGGATAAAAATATGAGGAGCAAGCCTATGGATAAGAGTATGATACTAACTGAATAGGTGATCATAAATCTATCAATTCTGAAAGATTCGAGGGAAGAAGATTGCAAGTTCTTGTTGATCAAAGTAGAATTCAGAAATAAGGTAAAAGATTTGGTGAATTTAAAAAGGTTATTCTTTTTCCTCGAGGACGAGCAAAAGTTCAAGTATGGGGGTATTTGATGGTTATAAATTATTCATGTAATTTCATATGTAAAATATAAGTTTTTGAAATAAAATATGAATAGTGATATCCTATCTTCATATATTTTCTAACAAATCTTGTAGGAATAAGAAATTATGAAAAAGAAGGAAAGAGGCTAAAAGACAACAGAATGAAGCAAAGTCACGGTTACACACCTCATCTTCATATTCATAAATGTGAAATATACATATGGGCTTATGGAAAGAGATAATTAGAGATGAAAAGGAGCATAGTTGCATATGTGGAATCTATATACACAAGGTCACATTTGCATACATGGAACCTACATTTGCAAGTCTAACCCATGAAGTCAAGAATGGAAGCAAAAGAGCAATAGATGTATATGTGGAATCTATATACACAAAGGTCACATTTGCATATATGGAACCTACATTTGCAAGTCTAACTCATGAAGTAAAGAGTAGAAGCAAAAGAGTCATAGATGCATGTGTGGAATCTATATTTCCAAAGGTCACATTTGCAACATGGAACCTATATTTGCAAGACTAGTTCATGAAGTCAAGAGTGAAGCACAAGTGCCATAGGTGCATATATGGAATCTACGTACACAAAGGTGTCACGACCCAAGATCCAACTAGTTGTGATGGCACCTAACCCAACCCGCCAGGTAAGCCAGTTAACAACTAACTAATTTAATGAGATTTATAAAGAAAAGAAATGATAATACAACTGCTTTTATACAAGAATTTCCCAAGGACTGGTAGTACAAATCATGAGCTTCTAAGATTTAGAATTTACAAAGCTGGTATGAAATAAAGTACATCATCTGTCTGAAATATACATGAACAGATTAAAATTTTAAAGATACAAAGATCGAGAGGCAGCTATGACCGGAACGCAGGTACGTCTTCAGATCCAGCTCCCACCATGCACAGCAACATCAACATCCAACATCTGCACGCAAGGTGCAGAAGTGTAGTATGAGTACAACCGACCCCATGTACTCAATAAGTAACAAACCTAACCTTCAGTTGAAAGTAGTGATAAGCTGGGACAAGGTCATAGGATAACACCAATAGCCAACAACAACTCATAACAATATAATAAATGTGGTACAGAAAATAACTCAGAGAAATAATGTTTAGCTCGTTCACAGCTCCGGAAAAATAGGCATACTTTTCAAGTATAACAGTGAAAACCCAAATCTTTTACCGAAAGCACCAAAATATGAGTAAGTTTGTAAAATCATGATTTTCTATCCCAAACTTTTCAACAGGTAAATGTTTCATTATCAGATGGCATGAGGAAAACTACCTCTCTATACGTACATGTCAATGTGTATGAGAAGTCATGAATGGCGTGATACCGTACATCATGAGGAAAAATGATGATATGATATATCAATAAATAACAACAGAGACTGAGATAGGATATGCAATGAATGTATATGACTGAGTACAAAATTACAATTTAAACATATAATTCGACAGCAGAAATGACCTCAAAGGGTTTGAATAATACCATCAATCGCCTAAGCATGATTTCTAACATGAATCACAACTCAGTTTATCTAACACATAAAAATACATGGATAAATAAAAGTTAATTGACTATACAGCTCTACGTAATCGACTGAGTCTCAATTTCTATGGTGCACGACCGTCACTTAGCATGTGCATCACCTCCAAACAAATCACATAACACGTATAATCAGGGTTCATACCCTCAACTCCAAGTTTAGAAGTGTTACTTACCTAGAACAAGCTAAATTCAGTATCGAGCAAGCCAATCGATGCTCCAAAAATTCCATCCCGCACGTACCAACCTCCGAATGACCCGAAACTAGCCAAAAGCAACTCAAATACATCAAATAAAGTCTAAGGAAACAATTCCAATTAATAGTGGTCAAATCTTTACTCAAAATCCCAAAATCAATCAAAAATCAAACTCGGGTCTACACCTCGGAACCCGACAAAACACACAAAATTCGACAACTCATTCAATTTCAAGTCCAATCACACTAGTTTCACTCAAATTGGACTCCGAATTGATATTCAAAACTCAAAAACTCAATCTATGAAAGTTTAGGCTAAAACCCCCAACTTCTCTTTATAATTCATAATCCAATTACCAAAAATAAAGAGAGAATCAAGAAATACAATTAAAACTGAGTGTAGAACACTTACACCACGTGACGAAAATCGCTTCAAAGCTCGCCTCAATCTGAGCCCCAAATCTCAAAATATGATAAAAGAACCAAAACCTCGATTTATAGGTTCTGCCCAGTGGTTATCGCATTTGCAAACCAAATTTCCACTTCTGCGGACTTGCACATGCGGCCTAAACTTCTCTTCTACGAACAAACCAAACTCAGCAGCCATCACTTCAGCGGAACACCACTTCGCACATGCGCGTCTGCAGGTGCGGCTCTACCATCGCACATGCGCCATATCTCGCCCCTGCGACCCAAGGCACCGCTTCCGCGCTTCTGCAGGTGCGGCCCATTTCTCGCATTTGCGGAGCCCTGCTCCCAGTTTTGCTTCCACACCTGCGACTCCTTTGTCGCTTCTGCGACCATTGCACCTGCGCAAACCAGTCGCACGTGCGATCACTCCAGGTCCTGCCACCGTAACTTTAGCCAAACATGATCCAAACGATCTAAACCTCACCCAAAACTTACTCGAACCCCTCGGGACCCCGTCCAAATATACCAACAGGTTCCATAACATAACACGGACCTACTCGAGGACTCAAATCAGACATAACAACATCACAATGATGAATCTCACCTCAAATAACACTTAAATGAACTTTGAACTTTCAACTTCTAAAACTCACGCTGAAACATAGCAAATCAACTCGGAATGAACTCAAATTTTACACACAAGTCCCAAATGATATAACGAAATTATTCCAATTCCCAGAACCACTTTCCAAGCCTTCAAATTTCCAACTTTCGCCAATTAGTGCTGAATCCTTCTAGAAATATCCAAATGAAAATCCGGGCATACGCCCAAGTCCAAAAGCACCATCCGGACCTAACAGAACCATCAAAGCTCTGTTCCGGGGTAAAATTCACAAAAGTCAAACTTATTCAAGTCTTCCTACTTAAAGCCTCAACAATGAAATTCATTATTCCAAATCGATTCTGAATAACCCTAAAACCAAAACCGACAATTCACAAGAGTAATAATACATCATATAGAGCTACTCATGCCCTCAAATTACCAAGCAAAGTGCAAA
This sequence comes from Nicotiana otophora, assembly GCA_000715115.1. Taxonomy (NCBI): domain Eukaryota; kingdom Viridiplantae; phylum Streptophyta; class Magnoliopsida; order Solanales; family Solanaceae; genus Nicotiana; species Nicotiana otophora. The sequence goes on along the minus strand of AWOL01S0006843.1, from coordinate 84,179 downwards.
TACTCGTAACGACCAGTCGAGTCATTATAAAAGGTCACTTCGCATATATATATATTTCACATTCGCAAAAGTGGAACATGACAAAAGCTACTCATCTTTCCCTATAAATAGCAAGCTCTCTTTGTATAAGGCAACCAATCTTTGTAAGACAAGAACTAGTCTTGGTCTTCTTTTTTTGTAGTAAACATATTTTCTTAGTCTTTTAAATATTTCTAGTCTTCTAAATATCGTTTTTAGCTTTTCTTACTCCATAATGGAGTAATCTCTTTTCGTTGAGATAGCTGATGAAGCTTGATATATTTTATAATACTATCTCAGTTTTATATATTCTTGGCTTGAAACTTTTTATTTACATTTCATATTGTGCTGAAATGATGGTTTTTAATTACTCTATTATCACGTCTATGTATTTTATATTTAAGTTATTCATATAATAATTTTTTAGTTCTCGCGAAGCAAAATTAATATATAATAACTGATGAATAAAATAGTAGAGTGAAAGTAATTTTTCAGTAAACTATTATTTCAAGTCAGTAATCTTGCCTGCTTTAGTTTTAATTCTCACGGAGGAATTGTTGAAGGAACGATTATTGATCCTTCGTAAAAATATTCTCACGAAGTTTTTACTTTCTTTAGCACAATTCAAGAAAGAAAAATATTTTGGTTTAAACGTTACTAGTCTTAAGTTGATTAATGTAATGACCCGGCCGGTCATTTTGAGTATTACAACCCCGTTCCCCCATTTACTTCTCAAATTGTGATTTACAGTTGTTATTTGACTTACCGGGGTGATTGATTCGGGTCCGGTAAGGTTTTGGAACGAATTGGAACACTTAGTTCCAAGATTTAAAGTTTAAGTTAAAATAGTTACCGGATGTGGACTTATGTGTAAACGACCTCGGATTTAAATTTTGATGATTCCTCTAGCTTCGTATAGTAATTTTGGACTTATGAGCATGTCTAGAAAATTATTTGGAGGTCCGTAATGGAATTAGGCTTGAAATAGCGAAAGTTGAATTTTTGGGAAGTTTGACTCGGGGGTTGACTTTTTGATATCGGGGTCTAAATTTGATTCTAGAAATTTGAATAGGTCCGTTATGTCAATTATGAATTTTGTACGAAATTTGAGGTCAATCAGACGTGATTTGATAGTTTCGACATTGTTTGTAGTATTTGTAAATTAAGTTTATTAGGCTTGAATCCGGGTGCATTTATTGTGTTTTTGATGTTATGTAATGTGATTTGAGGCTTCGACTAAGTTCGTATGATATCTTAGGACTTGTTGGTGTATTTGGTTGAGGTCCCGAGGACCTCGGGTGAGTTTCAGATGGCTAACAGATCAATTTTGGACTTTGCATTCCAACTGAAGAATGTTGGTTTTCTGTCACTCGTTTCCTTCTATGCGATTGCGTGAGAAGGTCCGCAATCGCATAGGCTTGATTGGGTAGAGGTGAGATTGTTCTATGCGATCGCGTGGTTTTGGGCAAACTGTGCTTCACGAACGCGTGGTAAAAGCCGCGTTCGCGTATAAGAAATAAGGCAGTCGGGGGCCACGCGCTTAATTCTTCACGATCGTGTGGCCAAGTCCACGATCGCATAGGCCTTAGAGTGATGTGCCTCACGATCACGTGAGTGAACCTGCGTTCATGTAGGGTAAAAGTTTTAGGGCAGTTTGGTTGTTCTTCGTGATCGCGTAGAGGAGTCCGCGATCACATAAGGTAAATTCTGGGCAGTCGAGTTTGTGGTTCGCGAATGCGAGGCTCCTTCCGCGTTCGCGATGAAGACATATCAGGGTAGAATTAAAAGTCCCAAAACGGGGGTTTTGAGTTCATAACATAAAATTGAATTGGGAGCTCGGTAGAAGACGATATTTGGGGAGATTCTTGCGTGGGTGTTTGGGGTAAGTGATTCTTATCTAGTTTTGGTTAATTTCCATGATTATGCCTTTGAATCCATCATTTAATGGGCGAATTCTATTGAAAATTTTAGAAATCTCTCTTGGTTTAATTTGAAGATTTGAGGGTCGGGTTGAGGTTGGATTTTGGTAAAATTGGTATGGTTAGACTCATGGTTGAATGAGCTTTCTGATTTTGTAACTTTTGTCGGGTTCCGAGAGATTTTTGAGTTAAATTTCGGATTTTTATGGAACATTTATATTTTCATATGGAATTAATTCCAATAATTTTTATTGACTGAATCAAATTATTTGTGACTAGATTCAAGGCGTTTGGAGGCCAATTCACGAGGCAAAGATATTGTAGAATGAAGAACTACATGGTTTGAGGTAAGTAACATTTCTAAATTTGGTCCTGAGGGTATGAAACTCCAGATTATGTATTATGTGATTGGTTTTGAGGTTACGCACATGCTAGGTGACGGGCGTGTGGGCGTACACCATAGGAATTGTCACTGGGTCAAATTCCATGGAACTGTGTAGCTGAATAATCTGTTGATACTAATACATTTTCTACGTGTTAGAGAAAATTGAGCTGAGACTCGTATTAAAAATCATGCTTAGACATATGCTTATATTATTGGTACCCACTGGGGTCATTTATGTGGTTGAATTATATGTTCAAATTGTAATTTCACACTCAGTCATGTTTATTCATTTCATATCATATATCAGTCTTTGTTGCTATTTATTAATACATCATATTATCGAATTTTGGCCTGATTATCATGATTTCTAAGAGCCCGAGAGACTGGATAGGTTGATGACTGAGTGAGGCCGAAGGCCTAATTTTGAGGATATTTATTTATCGGGCTGCACGCCACATCATGTTTCATTGATTTATGCCATGATTGGCTTGATATAGCGCTTGGGCTGAAGCAGCCCCTTCGGAGTCTATACACACCCTCAGTGAGCGCAGGTACCTATTGAGTGCGAGTGCCTAGTGCGAGTGTCGAGTGTTGAGTGACTGTGAGGAAAGAGTGACTGTGAGGTTGGAACGAATGGGAGGACTTAGTAACTGTTACTCTGAGAGGATGCATTGATATCATTATTTGCTGCATTTCAGCTGTCATATATCACTATTTTGGAAATTTTAGAAAAACATTATTTTCTGTTTCAGTCAAATTTGATATGCAATTTCTGTGAAATTGTAAATGTTGAACTCGAGAGCATGCCTACCCTTTTATGTTGGAACGTACTGTATTTGGACTTATCTAAGAAGCTCGTCACTAATTTCAGTTCCTTATTTATTATTGTTACTTACTGAGTTGGTTGTACTCATACTACACTCTGTACTTGATGTGCAGATTCAGGTGATCCCGGACACAGTGGGTGTTAATTCTTTCAGTCAGTTGATTTTTCGGAGGTTCAGAGGTAGCTGCCATGTTTCGCAGACCTTGTACCTCCTTCCCTATCCTCTTGTTTATTGTATTTCGTCTCATATCGTTATAGACCGTATTGTTTCCAGACTTGTAATGTATAGATGCTCATGTACTCAGTGATACTTGGTTTTGGGTATGTTTATATCGGTATTTGCGAGGTTTTTGGATTGTGTTTAAACATTATATTTTCAAACTTAAAGGAAATAGTGGGTTATTGATGGTGTCGGCTTATCTAGTACTGAGATAGGCGCCATCACGACAAGTTAAGATTTTGGTTCGTGACAAGTTGGTATCACAGCCTAGGTTACATAGGTCTCACGAGTAATGATCAGGTTTAGTAGAGTCTTGCGGATCGATACGGAGATGTCTGTACTTATCTTCAGGAGGCTGCCGAAACCTTAGGAAAATTTCACTTTCTTGTATTCTATCGTGCGGAATTGATTCATCTTGAAACATAACTCTTGAATTCCTTTCATGCATTCTGGTGTGCATGTGAGTGCTCGGTATCAATTATGCATCACCATCTTGTAATTCCATTAACGAGATTCGTGATATGTATTATGTGTTTTGGTGATGGGCTAGTCTAGAAGACTTGAGGCCAGTGTAAGACTGCAGCTTAAGCTCGGTAGCTTCAGTTGTGTAAACTTGTACATTTGGACTCATATGTCCGGTAATATCCATATGAGTTGAAATTATGGCTCGATGAGCGGTTGAATGGCTATATGATAAGTATGATGTGATTGCGGGATGTGTTCAAATGGGTTGAATGTGACGAATAAAGTTACTTGTCACTCAAGAGTTTGCTATTGGTTACTTGATTTATGTCTTGACTTGACGTATAGTCTTGAATTTGTGAGTGTATTGTAGGATCTTTCATGTTGTTAAATTGTGGGACAAATTAAATTCTCATGTCTTGTTAATGAGTTTGGACTCAGAAAGAGTAAGTGATTGTGTAGTAATTGTTGTTGCGAAAGGGTATAATAAGATGTCAATTTGAGGCTAAGCATGTGGGTTATCTCCTGCAGAGTAATCTTCAAAGGTGTGTTTCTTATAATGTTGAGTGAAGAGTTTTTCTTTTACCAGCGGAGTGTATGGGTTGAGATTTGAATTTTAATTTGTTTGAGAAAGTTTGACTGTCACGAGAATGAAAGCGAGCTTAGCGAATGAATTGAGGTATTTTGTGGTTTGTGTTACCTGAACTTGTGAAGAATATTTGTTGAACTGACTCCAGTATTATGGCAGTAATAGAGTATGGATATTGTGAGTTATGGAATGTTTTGGTTCTAAGGCTTTGAGCCAAGTGGAGGAGCCTGCTATTGACGATTTGATTTCATGGTTATGTGTTGTACTGGTTTCAGTTGAGGCATACATGTGAATCAGTTATGACTTGCAAAGAATGAGATCGAGGATGACTCGAGTAAAGAAATTCCTAAAAATAGGTTATATTGCTCTTTATGAAAATATGAAAAATCATAAAATGATTAAACTGTTATTTTGAAAGATGTAGTGCGTACGAAGTATGAATTTAATTGGTGGTGTTAAGGTAGGGTTACTTCTTTAGGGGCCGTTGTGCTAATGGGGCTTGTGTCTTTCGGCCCGTTTGGGCGGTGCAATTTAGATTTGAGCATAGTGGATGACTTTCAAAAGGGTTCTAATGGATTAAAAATGTATATGTGGCAATAGAAAATTTTTCGGATTAGTATATCGCTAGAATCGGTTATTTACATTGGATGATGTCGAGACTTGCGGTAATTTTATATGACTATGGATTCTACATTTTAGTATAAGAAAGGAAAGAAGAACAATTTTAAATTTTCATAAGGTATTTTCAGAGTGAGTGATATCGTTATGGTATTTATGGAGGTGCTTAAGAAGAATACAATGGCTTATAGGCCTTAGGGCAGTGTGGTTTTATGTTAGGATGTCTTGTAGTGAACTTTGGGTAAGGATAGTGATGTTCTTACAGGGAGAAGTGTCAACTTGAGGGTAATACAGAAGAAACTCGGAGAAAAATACGACGACTGGGTAGTAGGCTGGACTAGTATGGTACGATCGGTTCTTTGGGTACCTATGAAGTATTGAGGCTTTACGGATGTTTTAGTGGAAATATTCTTGGGTTGGTGAAATGTGTGGCTTGGTCGAGTTAGAGGAATTCAGTTTTGATAGCTTGGTTATGTGCAAATGGATTTGAAAGTGTTTTTGATGGTTTCTACCATGGTTTGAACTAGATATTTTCTACCGGTGTGGGAGACATGTTGTGTATTGTGAATTCCTCATGGATGAGAGAAAATTGAAGGTTTCTAATTGACCGGATATGTAATATGTTGGTGACTTAGAGTTAATAATGAGATTCTCGTGCTTGTCACATGATGGCATAATAGATGTGATGTGTTGTGCGAGATTAAGACTTACATGTACAAGGTGGCAGTTCATTCTGGAAAGCAAGACCACGAATTATGGACAAAATGGTCAATTTTAGATGTTTAGACGGATATTATAACTACTCGGTAATCCTTGAGAAGGGTGTGCACTTCAAAAAGCGCATTGTGTTTTGACTTTTGGATGTCATTGGTATTGCGATACTCACCTCGTTAATAGACTACTGATATTCCAATTATTGCTATATGCACTAAAGGAAATATGGAAGTATTACTAATGGGATGATCGTGCATGAAATATGTGTTTGTCATTCGAGTGCTGGAGTTGGGACCAGTCACGGTTATTCCTGTGTTCTATGAATGTGGAGACAGGGTGTTCTCAAAAGCATATTGTTTTAGGGTTGCGGCATGCTTGAGGTGAGTACTTTATTTAAACTCAGTGGAGGCACTAGTTGCCTTAATTATTTGTGATGACTACGCACTACGAGTGCGTGTATATATATATATATATATATATATATATATGAGGTTTGAGCCTATGTGCGAGCATCGAGGCAAGTATTCAAACTCAAGAAAATATTTAGGCTATGATATACCTAGAGTTGACAGTTAAGCGTAAAGTTATGACGTTTGTCGTATTCGTACCTTTGATGAAAACTATCTGGGCTATACTTGAGGTTACAAAGAGGCTAATTCCCTGAATAAACTGGGTAGTTACTATTTCTGCATTAACTTGCCGATTTGAGTGGTGATAGAACACTTTGCACGTGCCTACTCTATGATGTGTTATTTATACCAGTCCAGGAGCATGAGAATCTTAATTCATTTATCATATATGTGTGTACTTATTTGATTGCTCCAGTATGATATGCTTGGACTGGGGGCCTGTGGCAATGCCATGCGCATTATGTTATTGGCGCGTAAGTTATCCGTACGGATCCATATACTGATATTATTGGCACATGAGTTATCCGTACGGGTCCAGATATTGATACGATAACACGTGAGTTGTCCGTGCAGGTTGATCTTAATATGAGCTCTAGGAGAGCTGGTTACCGTTATTAGATTCGTGTGTCTTGGTTTTACCATATATGGTGAGCTCAAAGCATTTTGGTTGTCAAAGTGCTTGTTGAACTTGCGAAACGGTTCTCTTCTATAAAACATTTTCCATTTTGAGTACACGAATTATGCAATTTGCGGCTTGATTTAGATTGACATGGCATGTTTGTGGGATAGTTGTGTTTAATAATATATGGTCAGTGGACCAAGAATGGGTACTATCAGGTTTGAGTATGGTATATTTGGGAGTATGACATTGAAAGTCAGCTCAGAAAGTGATTATGGTTCTGGTTGGGGCGAGATAGCTCCATGACTTATTGATTTGATATGGGGTTATGAGATTCCACGTGTTTCTTTTATTATCAGCAATGTACGAAAGTTTTGGAACGAGAGTATGTGGGATGTGGGGTTTAATATAGTACTTGGTTGGTTTGGAGTAGTTACTGAGATCAGAAATGGTGCTGCGAGTATGCGAATTGTGTGATATATCATGTGATTACATCGTGAGTTATGGCTATGGCTTGATACAGTTTTTCGGGACTTATACAGTGTGTAGATGCGAGATTTGGGTCTTGAAAAGAAATTTTGAATGTTGGAAATTGCATTCCAAGGTTTACGGGCCAAGGTTAAATTAATGATCTTCATTTATGTTGTGTTGTCAGACCTATACGGAATAGGTTGATGAGAGATCGCCCCCGGGTACGTGCGTGGTAAGATGGAATAGTGAGTTGATGGCTTGGAAACAACTCTTGGCACGTACGAAGACGAACATATATTTAAGTGGGGGGAAATATAACGACTCGACCGGTCGTTTTGAGTATTACAACCCCGTTCCCCCATTTAGTGCTCAAATTGTGTTTACAGTTGTTATTTGACTTGCCGGGGTGATAGGTTCAGGTCCGGTAAGGTTTTGGAACGAATTGGAACACTTAGTTCCAAGTTTTAAAGCTTAAGTTAAAATAGTGACCGGATGTGGACTTATGTGTAAATGACCTCGGATTTGAATTTTGATGATTCCAATAGCTCCGTATGGTGATTTTGGACTTAGGAGCGTGTCCGAAAAATTATTTAGAGGTCCGTAGTGTAATTAGGCTTGAAATGATAAAAGTCGAATTTTTGGGAAGGTTGACTTTTTGATATCGGGGTCGGAATCCGATTCTAAAAATTTGAATAGGCCCGTTTTGTTATTTATGACTTGTGGGCAAAATTTGAGATCAATCGGATGTGATTTGATAGGTTTTGACATTGTTCGTAAGATTTGTAAATTTCAAAGTTCATTAGGCTTGAATCCGGGTGTAATTTGTGTGTTTGATGTTATTTGATGTGATCTGAGGCTTTAACTAAGTTCGTATGATGTTTTAGGACTTGTTGGTGTATTTGGTTGAGGTCCCGGGGGCCTCGGGTGAGTTTCGGACGGCTAACAGATCAATTTCAGCTGAAGAATGCTGGTTTTCTATCCCTGGTTTCCTTCTATGCAATCGCGTGAGAAGCTCCGTGATCGCATAGGCTTGTTTGGGCAAATGTGAGATTTTTCTATGCGATTGCGTGAAGGCAACTGCGATCGCGTGGTTTTGGACAGACTGTGCTTCGCGAATGCGTGGCTAAAGCCGCTTTTGCGTAGAAGAAATAAGGCAGTCGGGGGCTACACCTTCGCGATTTCGTGGCCAAGTCCGCAATCGCATAGGCCTTAGAGTGCTATGCTTCGCGATCATGTGAGTGAATCTGCGATCGCGTAGGGTAAGAATTTTGGGGCAGTTTGGTTGTTCTTCGCGGTCGCGTAGAGGAGTCCGCATTCGCATAAGGTGAATTCTGGGCAGTCGAGTTTGTGCTTCGCGAATGTGAGGCTCCTTCCGCGTTCGCGATGAAGGCATATCTGGACAGAATTAGAAGTCCCAAAACAAGGATTTTGAGTTCATAACACAAAATTGAATTGGGAGCTCGTTAGAAGGTGATTTTTGGAGAGATTCTTGCGTGGGTGTTTGGGGTAAGTGATTCTTATCCAGTTTTGGTTAATTTTCATGATTATGCCTTTGAATCCATCATTCAATAGGTAAATTAAGTTGAAAATTTTAGAAATCCCTCTTGGTTTAATTTCAAGATTTGAGGGTCCAGTTGAGGTTGGATTTTGGTAAAATTGGTATGGTTAGACTCGTGGTTAAATGGGCTTTCGGATTTTGTAACTTTTGTGAGGTTCCGAGACATGCGATTATTGAGCTACATTTCGGATTTTTATTGAAAATTTATATTTGCATATGGAATTAATTCCAATAATATTTATTAACTGAATCAGATTATTTGTGACTAGATTCGAGGCGTTTGGAGGCCAATTCACGAGGCAAAGACATTGCAGAATAAAGAATTACACGGTTTGAGGTAAGTAACAATTCTAAATTTGGTCCTGAGGATATAAAACCCCGGATTATGTGTTATGTGATTGGTTTTAAGGTGACACACATGCTAGGTGACGGGCGTGTGGGCGTACACCGTAGGAATTATGACTGGGTCAAATTCCATGGAACTGTGTAGCTGAATAATCTGTTGATACTAATACATTTTCTATGTGTTAGGGAAAATTGAGCTGAGACTCGCATTAAAAATCATGCTTAGACATATGCTGATATTATTGGTACCCACTAGGGTCATTTCTGTGGTTGAATTATATGTTCAAATTGTAATTTCATACAAAGTCATATTTATTCATTTCATATCATATCTCAGTCTCTGTTGCTATTTATTAATACATCATATTATCAATTTTGGGTTGAATATCATGATTTCTGAGAGCCCGAGAGATTGGAGAGGTTGATGACTGAGTGAGGCCGGGGACCTAATTGTGAGGATATTTATGGATCTGGCTGTACGCCGCAGCATGTTTCATTGATTTATGCCATGATTGGCTTGATATAGCACTTGGGATGAAGGAGCCCCTTCGGAGTTTGTCCACACCCCCAGTGAGCGCATGTACCTACTGAGTGCTAGTGCCGAGTGCTGAGTGATTGTGAGGAATGAGTGATTGTGAGGAAAGAGTGACTGTGAGGTTGGAGTGAATGGGAGGAATGAGTGACTGTTACTCTGAGAGGATGCATTGATTTCATTATTTGCTGCATTTCAGCTGTCATATATTACTATTTTGTAAATTTCGGAAAAACATTATTTTCTATTTCAGTCAAATTTGATATGAAATTTCTGTGAAAGTTTAAATGTTGAACCAGAGAGCATGCCTACCCTTTTATGTTGGAAAGTATTGTATTTGGACTTAGCTGAGAAGCTCGTCACTACTTTTAATTACTTATTTATTATTGTTACTTACTAGGTTGGTTGTACTCATACTACATCATGCACTTCGTGTGCAGATCCAGATGATCCCGGACAGTCATGACCCGAAATTCCCACCGTCGGGACCGTGATGGCGCCTAACATTTCACTTGCTAGGCAAGCCAACGTTAGAACAATTTATCCTTTTTAACAATTTAAATTTTATTAATGAAGAAGAACCGATTTAACTGCAATAACCCAAATATAAATGCGGAAGCTAAAACCGTAAAAAAACATCTGCTACAAATCCCTGAACCCGGTGTCACAAGTGTACGAGCTTCTAGAGTAATACATACAAGGGTATGAAATAAATACAAAGTTGTCTCAATGAAAATTCACAGCTAAATAAAAATAAAGACGGGGACTTTAGGAGCTGCGGGCGCTGAGCAGTTGTACCTCAAGTCTACGCAGGCTGTCCAATCCGAGCTCTGTAGTAGCCGCCGCTGGGACCGTCTCCAAAATTTGCACAGTGTGCAGAGTGTAGTATTAGTACAACGACCCCATATACTGGTAAGTGCTGAGCCTAACCTCGACGAAGTATTGACGAGTCTAAGGCGGGTCACCTACACTACAACCTGAACGCAATATATAATAATGACAGAAAATGGGAATACTAAACAGAATTCAATAGCCAACTGAAAATAATAACCACAGCCTCAAGAATAAACCAGTGTCGTCCAGAATCACCAACCTTTAATAATTCATATACAAATACCAAAAGGAAAAAAACACAGGTCAAGAAATGAAAACATATAGGTTGTTGTGGCGCGCAATCCGATCCCACCGTACATCTCATATTCCTCCCATATTTCCTCCTAATAGCATAAACAACAATGAATATAAGTAAAAGTGTTGCGGCGTGCAATCCGATCCCACCATATCATAATAACACAATCATAGTTCACCCTTGTGCCACCAAACAATCCACCCTTATTATAGATGTTGCGGTGTGCAACCGATCCCACTGTACAGTATCGATTTGTCCTTATTCCACCTCAATATATCACCCTTATTCCACCGGTTGCGGCATGCAATCAGATCCCACCATATCAATATCAAGTGCTTAGTATACACAGTAAATTCACTATTCAAATACTTAAACACCAAACCATAAATAGAAAACCTTGTACAATATAATAATCCGAATAAGTAATACTACAGATCAAGACTAATCCAGAATGTACAACTACAAGGTACAGATAAACCAACTTGAGCAAATAGTAGGAGATTATGAAACCATGGAAAGAACTGATATTATGAACAGGAGAAAACAATGACTACAAATAGCAATTTGACATGTAAACATATTTAGACCATATAACAACTAAGACAGGGAAAGAGATAATATAAAAAGAACGGGGAAACAGGGGAAAACAGATAATTTGGCGGCGCATAAGTACTCGTCACCTCACATATACGCCGTTCACATGAAATTCACATAGCAAATAGTCTGAGGGTCCCTAATTGCATCAAATCAAGGTTAGACACAACACTTACCTCGCTCTAAAGACCACTCAAAGCTCAACCACAACTTTGCCTTTCGAACCAGCCTCCGAACCAACAATATCTAGAAAATTACCAACCAAATGATTCAAAATAAGCCTTAGGAATCACCCACGATTGCAAAAGATTCAATTTAGGTCATTATCGAAAAAGTCAACAAAAGGCAACTCCCGGGCCTGCTTGGTCCAAACACGAAATTCGGACCAAAACCCGATTACCCATTCACCCCCGAGACCGGTTATGTAATTTATTTTTGGAATCCGACCTCAATTTGAGGTCTAAATCCCCAATTTACCAAATCCCTAGTTTCTACCCAAAACCCCCAATTCCACCATGAAAACCTTAGATTTTAGGTTGAAATCTTAGGAAAAGTAGTGAAAGATTGAAAGGAAATAGGTTAGAATCACTTACCAACGATTTGGGGAAGAATAAGTCTTGGAAAAATTGCCTCTAATGTTTTAGGTTTTGAAAATTTGAGAAATGAACCAAAAATCCCATCTAAGTTAAAGTTGTTCAGCTGCAGATGTCGCATTTGTGACCTGGGCTTCGCAATTGCAAAGCCCGCAAATGCGAAGATTTCATCGCAAATGCGAGAAATATCACACCTCTGCATTCTTCGCAAATGTGAAGAATAGTTTGCAAATGCGAACTCAAGCTTAATCGCAAATGCAACCCAATGATCGCTAATGCGAAGAATGGCTATGTCTGCGGCCTTCGCAAATGCGAACCAGTGTTCGCAAATGCGGATTGCCAGGATTGCAAATGCAATCAAAACTTCGCAATTGCTAAGGTCTTCCCCCCAGCCCACTGTTCGCAAATGCGATGGTCTCTTCGCAAATGCGAGGTCGCATTTGCGAGCCAGACCTCGCAAATGCGAAGTCTGCAGACCAGTTGCAGCGGTTGCTATGTTTTCTAAGTTCAAAACACTCCATAGCCTATCTGAAAATCACCCGAGCCCTCGGGGCTCCAAACCAAACATGCACACATATCCTAAAACATCATACGAACTTGCTCGCGCGATCAAATCGCTAAAATAACACCTAGAACTACGAATTGAACACCAAATCAAAGGAGCTTTTCAAGAAGACTTTAAAACTTCTATTTTCACAACCGAAATTCTGAATCACGTTAAATCAACTCTGTTTCTCGCCAAATTCGACAGACACGTCATAAATATTATAGTGGGCCTGTACCAGGCTCCGAAACCAAAATACAAACCCGGTATCAATAAATCCAAACATCAGTCGATTCTTAAATATCATAAATCTTTCAAACTTTAAAATTTCAACAAAAATCAATAACTCGGGCTAGGGACCTACGAATTCGATTCCGGGCATATGCCCAGGTCCCAAATTATGATACAAACCCACTAGGACTATCAAAATAAGGATCCGGATCCGTTTTCTCAAAGAGTTGACCAAAGTCAACTCAAATAGTTTAAAAAGCAAAATTTCAAAATGTTCCCAGTTTTTAACATAAAAGCTTTCCGGAAACACGCCCTGACTGCGCACGCAAATTGAGGAGGGTAAAAATGAGATTTGAAGGCTTAGGATCACAGAATTAGGTTTTAAAACATAAGATGACCTACCGGGACATCACATTCTCCACCTCTAAAACAACCGTTCTTCCTCGGATGGACATAGAAAAGTACCTGAACTGGTGAAAAGGTGGGGATATCTACTCCGCATGTATGACTCGGACTCCCAAGTAGCTGCCTCTACGGGCTGACCTCTCCACTGCACTCAGACTAAGGGATAACGCTTCGACCTCAACTGACGAACCTGCCAGGCTAGAATAGCCACCGGCTCCTCCTCGTAAGTTAAATGCTTGTCCAACTGGACAGAACTAAAATCTAACACGTGGGACAGATTGCCGTGATACTTCCAGAGCATGGACACATGGAACACCGAATGAACTGCTGATAAGCCCGGTGGTAACGTAAGCCTATAAGCCATCTCTCCCACTTTCTCCAGAATCTCAAAGGGCCCGATATACCTAGGGCTCAACTTGCCCTTCTTTCCGAACCTCATTACACCCTTCATGGGTGATACTCGGAGCAACATTCTCTCCCCGACCATGAATGCAACATCACGAACTCTACAATCGACATAACTCTTCTGCCGAGACTGAGCTATGCGAAGTCTATCCTGAATAATCTTGACCTTACCCAAGGCATCCTATACCAAATCTGTATCCAATAACTTAGCCTCCCCAGGCTCAAACCATCCAATCGGTGATCGACATCGTCTACCATATAATGTCTCATAGGGAGCCATATAAATGATCTACTGGTAGTTGTTGTTGTAGCAAACTCCGCGAGCGGCAAGAACTGATCCCAAGAACCTTCAAAGTCTATAACACAAGCACGAAGCATATCCTCCAAGATCTGAATAGTGCGCTGGGATTGTCTGTCTGTTTGAGGATGAAATGCTATGCTCAACTCATCATGCATGCCCAACTCACGCTGTACTGCCCTCCAGAAGTGTGAGGTGAACTGCATACCTCGATCAGAAATGATAGACACGGGCATACCATGAATACGGACAATCTCGTGAATATAAATCTCTGCCAACCGCTTCGAAGAATAGGTAACTTCCACAGGAATGAAATATGCCGACTTACTCAGCCTGTCCACGATGACCCAAACTGCATCGAACTTCCTCTGAGTCTGTGGGAGTCCAACAACGAAATCCATAGTGATATGCTACCACTTCCACTCAGGAATCTCTATCTTCTGAAGCAAACCACCAGGTCTCTGATGTTCATACTTCACTTGTTGACAATTCAGGCACTGAACTACATAAGCAACTATGTCCTTCTTCATTCTCCTCTACCAATAATGCTGCCACAAGTCCTGATACATCTTGGTGGCACCCGGGTGAATAGAATATCGGGAACTGTGGGCCTCCTCAAGAATCAACTCACGAAGTCCATCCAGATTAGGCACACAAACACGACCCTGCATCCTCAAGACTCCGTCATCTCCAATAGTAACCTGTTTGGAACCACCATGCCACACTGTGTCCCTAAGGACCAATAAATGAGGGTCGTCATATTGCCGATCTCTGATGCGCTCAAACAAAGAAGACCGAGCGACTGTACAAGCTAAAACATGGCTGGGCTATGAAATATCCAACCTCCCAAACTGGTTGGCTAAAGTCTGAACAGCTGATTCAAGCGGCATTTCACCGACTGGAATAGACGTAAGGCTACCCATACTCGCTGCCTTTCTACTCAAGGCGTCGGCCACAACATTAGCATTTCCGGGATGATACACGATGGTGATATCATAGTCTTTCAATAGCTCCAACCACCTCTTCTGCCTCAAATTGAGATCCTTTTGCTTGAACAAATACTGAAGGCTCTGATGATCCGTGAAAACCTCACACGACACAACGTAAAGATAGTGCCTCCAAATCTTCAGCGCATGAACAATGGCTGCCAATTCTAACTCATGGACAGGGTAATTCTTCTCGTGAACCTTTAATTGTCGCGATGCATATGCAATCATCCTGCCCTCCTGCATCAATACCGTATCGAGCCCTACAAGGGACGCATCATAATATACTGTATAAGATCCTTAACCTGTGGGCAACACCAACACCGACGTTGTAGTTAAAGCAGTCTTGAGCTTCTGAAAGCTCGCCTTACACTTGTCTGACCATCTGAATGGGGCACCCTTTTGAGTTAACCTGGTCGACGGGGCTGCTATAAATGGAAAACCCTCCATAAATCGACGGTAATAGCCAGCCAAACCCAAGAAACTCATAATCTCCGTAGCTGAAGTGGGTCTAGGCCAGTTCTGCACTACCTCAATGTTCTTAGGATCTACCTGAATGCCCTCTGCTGATATAACATGGCCTAAGAAAGTGACTGAATCCAACCAAAACTCGCACTTTGAAAATTTAGCATATAACTGACTGTCTCTCAGAGTCTGAAGCACAATCCTAAGATGTTTCTCATGTTCCTCTTGACCGTGGGAGTAGATCAAGATATCATCAATAAACACAATCAAAAAGGAGTCCAAATAAGGCTTGAACACTCGGCTCATCAAATTCATGAATGCTGCTGGGGCATTTGTCAACCCAAAGGACATCACTCGAAACTCATAATGCCCGTAACGAGTCCGAAAAGCTATCTTAGGGACATCAGATGCCCTAATCCTCAACTGATGGTAGCCAAATATCAAATCAATCTTTGAAAAATCCTTGGCACCCTGAAGCTGATCAAATAAATTATCAATCTTCGGCACTGGATACTTGTTCTTGATGGTGACTTTGTTCAACTGCTAATAATATATACACATCCTTATCGATCCATCTTTCTTCTTCACAAACAACACAGGTGCACCCCAGGGCGAGACACTAGGTCTAATAAAGCCCTTATCAAGCAAATCTTGCAACTGTTCCTTCAATTCTTTCAACTCTGGCGGGGCCATGCGGTATGGAGGAATAGAGATGGGTTGAGTACCCGGAGCCAAGTCAATACAGAAATCAATATCCCTATCGGGTGGCATCCCCGGTAGGTTTGCAGAAAACACCTCTGGAAACTCACGAACAACTGGCATTGAATCCATGGAAGGAACCTCTACACTGCAATTGCGGACATAGGACAAATATGCTAGACACCTCTTCTCGACCATAAGCCGAGCCTTCATATAAGAGATAACCCTGCTGGTAGAATGGCTAGGAGTCCCTCTCTACTCTAATCGAGGCAACCCCGGCAAGGCTAAGGTCACTGTCTTGGTGTGATACTCCAATATAGCATGATAAGGTGATAGCCAATCCATACAAAAAATGACTCAAAATCGACCATATTGAGAAGTAGAAGATCTACACGAGTCTCAAGACTCCCAATGGTGACCACACACAAACGATAAACACGATCTACAATAATGGCATTTCCCTTAAGTGTGGACACATACACATGAGCACTTAAAGAATCACAGGGTACCACCAAATATGAAGCAAAATAGGATGACACATAGGAGTAAGTAGAACCCAGATCAAATAAAATTGAAGCATCTCTACTGCAAACTGAAACAGTACCTGTGATAACAACGTCAGATGACTCAGCCTCAATCCTATTTGGAAAAGCATAACATCGAGGCTGGGCCCCGCCACTCTGAACCACGTCCCGTGGACGACCTCAAGCTGGCTTGCCTCTACCTCTAACAACCTGACCTCCACCTCTAACAATCTAGCCTCTACCTTTGGCTGCCTGACCCCTGCCTCTGGCTAGCTGAGCAGGTGGTGCAGCCACTGGTGCCGGAACTATGGCACGAGAACCTTGATACTGTGGCGTGATGCCCAATAATATTGGACAAGTCCTCCTGATATGCCCACAACCACCACACTCGAAACATCCATCCTGGTGTTGTGGCGGTGGAAATTGAGACTGACCTGAACGGGCCGGATGACCATAGTAGTAACTCTGAATAGGGGGTGCACTGATAGGAGCTGGTGGTGCACTATAGGTTGACTGTCCAAAATGAGGCACATAAGGACCATGACTCCCTGAAGAACCGTGGGATGCCTGAAGCGCTGAATGAAACAGCCTAGAAGGACGGCCTCTACCAAAGGTACCCCTGCCTCCAGATGAGGCACCGCTGAATCCAATGGAATAACGAGGTCTCTTGTCAGACCCCTGACCTCCCTGAACAAGAACTATCTCGACTCGCGTGGCGACATTGGCAGCTTCCTGAAAAGGAATATCACTCCCAGTCTCCTTAGCCATCTGCAATATGATAGGCTGAGCAAGTCCGTCATTAAAACCTCCTCACCCTCTCGCTCAGTAGGAAGCAGAAGAAGAGCATGACAGGCCAAATCCACAAAATGAGTCTCGTACTAAGTAACAGTCATACTTTCCTACTCGAGATGCTCGAACTGACGATGATGCTTCTCTCTCAATGTGAAAGGAAGAAAATTCTCTAGGAAGAGCGGAGAGAACTGGTCCCAAGTAAGAGCAGGTGAACCAGCTGGTCTGGTCAACAAATAATCCTTCCACCATTTCGTGGCGGAACTAGACATCTGAAATGCAGCAAAATCGACCCCATTGGTCTCCACTATGCCCATGTTCCGTATCACCTCATGACAGCTGTCAAGATACTCCTGGGGATCCTCTGAAGGAGCACCACTGAAGTGAACTGGGAAGAGCGTGGTAAACCTGTCCAATCTCCATAAAGCCTTAGAAGACATTGCTGACCCAACACCGGCCTGTGCCGAAATAACCAGTTGAACTACTCCGACTCGATGAGCTGCTGGAGTCTGATACTGGGGAGCCATCTAATCCAGAGTGTGAGTAGTAGGAGTTTGTGCTGCTCCTCCAGCCTGCAAGACGGCTGGTGCCAATAAGCCAACCTGCGCCACACTCTCCATAAGGCCCACCAAATGGACCAAAGCATCCTGAAGCACTAGGGTGGCAATGAACTCCTCCGGGACCTGAGCTGGTCTGACAGGCACAGCCTAGGCTAGAACCTCCTCATCGAACTCTACTTGAGGCTCCATCGCTGGTGCTGCTGCTCGAGCTCTAGGCTGAGCTCTGCCCCTGCCTCGGCCTCTGGCACGACCTCTGCCCCTCATAGGAGATGCCACTGGGGGCTCTGACTGCTGCTCAGTTGAAGCGCTAGTACGCGTTCTCGCCATCTGCGAGAGAACATAATAGAAAGCTCCAATCACCAATGATAGAATAAAATCGCACGACAGAGAAGAATAGAAGTGAAATTGTTCCTAACTCCATCGCCTCCGGAAAATAAGTAGCGTATCCGTACCAATCCTCCAGACTCTACTAAGTTTCCTCGTGACTCGTAAGACATATGTAACCAAGTGCTCTGATACCAACTTGTCACGACCCGAAATCCCCACCGTCGGGACCGTGATGGCGCCTAATATTTTTACTTGCTAGGCAAGCCAACGTTAGAACAATTTATCCTTTTTAACAATTTAAATTTAATTAATGAAGAAGAACTGATTTAACTGCAATAACCCAAAAATAAATGCGAAAGCTAAAACCGTAAAAAAGATATCTGCTACAAATCCCTGAACCTAGTGTCACAAGTGCACGAGCTTCTAGAGTAATATATACAAGGGTCTGAAATAAATACAAAGTTGTCTGAATGAAAATACACAAGTAAATTAAAGTAAAGACGGGGACTTCAAGAGCAGCGGGCGTTGAGCAGTTGTACCTTAAGTCTCTGCAGGCTGTCCAATTCGAGCTCTCTAGTAGCCGCCGCTGGGACCGTCTCCATATCCTGCACAGTGTGCAGAGTGTAGTGTCAGTACAACCAACCCCATGTACTGGTAAGTGCCGAGCCTAACCTCGACGAAGTAGTGACGAGGCTAAGGCGGGTCACCTACACTACAACCTGAACGCAGTACATAATAATGACAGAAAATGGGAATACTTAGCAGAATTAAATAACAACTGAAAATAATAACCACTGCCTCAAGAATACACCAGTGTCATCCAGAATCACCAACCTTTAATAATTCAGATACAAATACCAAAAAGAAACCAACACAGCTCTAGAAACAAAAATATATAGGTTGTTGCGGCGCGCAACCCGATCCCACAGTACATCTCATATTCCTCCCTTATTTCCTCATAATAGTATAAACAACAGTGAATATAAATAAAAGTGTTGCGGTGTGCAACCGAATCCCACCATATCATAATAACACAATCATAGTTCACCGTTGTGCCACCAAACAATTCACCCTTATTACACTTGTTGCGGCATGCAACCCGATCCTACCGTATAGTATCGATTCATCCTTATTCAACATCAATATATCACCCTTATTCCACCTGTTGCGGCGTGCAACCCGATCCCACCATATCATGATCAAGTGCTCAATATACACAGTAAATTCACAATTCAAATCACGGAAAACCTTCACAATACTTAAACACCAAACCGAAATAAATAGGAAACATTGTACAATATGATAATCCGAATAAGTAATACTACACAACAAGACCAATCCAGAATGTACAACTACAAGGTACAGATAAACCAACTTGAGCAAATAGTAGGAGATTATGAAACCATGGAAATAACTAATATTATGAACAGGAGAAAACAATGACTACAAATAGCAATTTGGCATGTAAACACATTTAGAGCATATAACAACTAAGACAGGGAAAGAGATAATATAAGAAGAATGGGGAAATAGGGAAAAACAGATAATTCGGCGGCGCATAAGTACACGTCACCTCACATATACGCCGCTCACATGAAATTCACATAGCATATAGTTTGAGGGTCCCTAATTCCCGTAAGTCAAGGTTAGACACAATACTTACCTCGCTCCAAAGACCACTCAAAGCTCAACCACAACTTTGCCTTTCGTACCAGCCTCCAAACCAACAATATCTAGCAATTACCAACCAAATGATTCAAAATAAGCCTTAGGAATCATCCGCGATTGCAAAAGATTCAATTTAGGTCATTATTGAAAAAGTCAACAAAAGTCAACTCCCATACTCGCTTGGTCCAAACCCGAAATTCGGACCAAAACCCAATTACCCATTCACCCTCGAGCCCGGTTACGTAATTTGTTTTGGAATCTGACCTTAATTTGAGGTCTAAATCCCCAATTTACCAAATCCCTAGTTTCTACCCAAAAACTCCAATTCCACCATAAAGACCTTAGATTTTAGGTTGAAATCTTTGGAAAGGTAGTGAAAGATTGAAAGGAAATAGGTTAGAATCATTTACCAACGATTTGGGGAAGAAGAAGTCTTGGAATAATCGCCTCTAATGTTTTACGTTTTGAAAATTTGAGAAATGAACCAAAAATCCCATCTAAGTCATAGTTGTTCAGCTGCAGATGTCGCTTTGCGACCTGGGCTTCGCAATTACAAAGCCCGAAAATGCGAAGATTTCATCGCAAATGGGAGAAACATAATAGTTCGCAAATGTGAACTCAATCTTAATCGCAAATGTGACCCAGGGATCGCAAATGCGAAGAATGGCTATGTCTGCCAGGATTACAAATGCGATCAAAACTTCTCAACTGCGAAAGCCTTCCCCACAGCCCACTGCTCGCAAATGTGATGGTCTCTTCGTAAATGCGAGGCTTGCATTTGCAAGCCAGACCTCGCAAATGCAAAGTCTGCAGATCAATTGCAGCAGCTGCTATATTTTCTAAGTTCAAAACATTCCGTAGCCTATCCGAAAATCACCCGAGCCCTCGGGGCTCCAAATCAAACATGCTCACAAGTCCTAAAACATCATACGAACTTGCTCACGCAATCAAATTGCCAAAATAACACCTAGAACTACGAATTGAATACCAAATCAAAGAAAATTTTCAGGAAGACTTTAAAACTTCTATTTTCACAACTAAACGTCTGAATCACGTCAAATCAACTTTGTTTCTCACCAAATTCTACAGACACATCATAAATATTATAGTGGGCCTGTACCGAGCTCCGAAACTAAAATAAGAACCCGGTATCAATAAATCCAAACATCAGTCGATTCTTAAATATCATGAATCTTTCAAACTTTAAATTTTCAACAAATTATGATTTCGGGCATACGCACAAGTCCTAAATTACGATATGAACCCACCGAGACTGTCAAAACACGGATCTGTTGACATAAAAGCTTTCTATAAACACGCCCGAATTGTGCACGCAAATCGAGGAGGGTAACAATGAGATTTTAAGGCTTCAGATAACAAAATTAAGTTTTAAAACATAAGATGACCTACCGGCTCATCACACGGACATAGTGGGTGTTGATTCTTTCACACAGGTAATTTTTCGGTGATTCAGAGGTAGTTGCCATGGACCTTGTCTCTCCTTTCCTATCCTCTTATTTATTGTATTTGGTCTCCGATCATTATAGACCGTGCTTTTTCTAGACTTGTAATATATAGATGCTCATGTACTCAGTGACACCGGGTTTTGGGAGTGTTTGTATTAGTATTTGCGAGATTTTTGGATTGTGTTTAAATATTATATTTTCAAACTTAAAGGAAATCGTGGGTTATTGATGGTGTCGTCTTGCCTGGTATTTAGATAGGCGCCATCACGACAAGTTAGGAGTTTGAGTCATGACAAGTTGGTATCAGAGCCTAGGTTACATAGGTGTCACGAGTAATGAGCAGGTTTAGTAGAGTCTTGCGGATCGGTAAGGAGATGTCTGTACTTATCTTCGGGAGGTTGCAGAACCCTTAGGAAAATTTCACTTTCTTGTATTCTATCGTGCGGAATTGATTCAGCTTGAAACATAACTCTTGAATTCCTTCCATGTATTTGTGTGCACATGTGAGCGCTATGTATCAGTTGTGCATCACCGGCTTGTGATTCCATGAACGGGATTCGCGATATGTATTCTGTGTTTTGGTGATAGGCCAGTTTGGAGGATTTGAGGCTAGGGTTAGACTGCAGCTTAAGCTCGGTAGCTTCAGTTGTGTAAACTTGTACATTTGAACTCATATGTCCAGTAGTATCCCTATGAGTGGAAATTATGGCTCGATGTGCGGTTGAGTGGCTATATGATAAGTATGATGTGATTGCGGGATGTGTTTAGATGGTTTGAATGTGACGAATAACGTTACTTGTGACTCAAGAGTTTGCTATTGGGTACTTGATTTATGTCTTGACTTGATGAATAGTCTTGAATTTGTGAATGTATTGAAGGTTCTTTCACGTTGTTAAATTTTGGGACAAATTAAATTCTCATGTCGTGTTAATGAGTATGGACTTAGAAAGAGTAAGTGATTGTGTAGTAATTGTGGCTGTGAAAGGGTATAACAAGATGTCAATTTGATTCTAAACAGGTGGGTTATCTCCTGCAGAGCAATCTACATAGGTGTGTTCCTTATAATGTTGAGTGGAGAGTGTATTTTATACCAGCGGAGTGTATGTGTTGAGATTTGAATTTGAATCTGGTTGAGAAAGTTGACTTGACTCTCACGAGAATGAATGTGAGCTTAGCAGATAAATTGAGGTATTTTGTGGTTTGTGTTATCTGAGCTTGTGAAGAATTTTCATTGAACTGACTACAATATTATGGTAGTAATAGAGTATGGATATTGTGAGTTATGGAATATTTTGGTTCTATGGCTTTGAGCCAAGTGGGGAAGCCTGCTATTGACAATTTGATTTCATGGTTATGTTTTGTACTGGTTTCGATTGTGGCATACATGTGAATCGGTTATGACTTGCAGAGATTAAGATCGAGGATGACATGAGTAAAGAAATTCCTAAAAGCAGGTTATATTGCACTTTATGAAAATATGAAAAAGCATAAAATGATTAAATTGTTATTCTGAAAGATGGAGTGTGTACGAAGTATGAATTTGATTGGTTGTGTTAAGGCAGGGTTACTTCTTTAGGGGCCGTTAGGCTAATGGGGCTCGTGTGTTTTGGCCCGTTTGGGCAGTGCAATTTAGATTTGAGCATAGTGGGTGACTTTCGAAAGGGTTCTAATGGATTAAAAATGTATATGTGGCAATTGAAAATTTTTCGGATTAGTATATCGCTAGAATCAATTATTTACATTGGATGTTGTCGGGATTTGCGGTAATTCTGTATGACTATGGATCCTACATTTTAGTATATGAAAGGAAAGAAGAACAATTTTAAATTCGCATAAGGTATATTCAGAGTGAGTGATACAGTTGTGGTATTTATGGAGCTGCTTAAGAAGAATACAATGGCTTATGGGCCTTAGGGTGGTGTGGTTTTATGTTAGGATGTCTTGTAGTGAACTTTGGGTAAGGATTGTAAAGTTCTGACAGGGAGAAGAGTCAACTTGAGGGTAATACAGAAGAAACTCGGAGAAAAATATGACGACTGGGTAGTAGGCTGGACTAGTATGGTGTGATCGGTTCTTTGGATACCTATGAAGTAGTGAGGCTCTACGAATGTTTTATTGGAAATATTCTTGGGTTGGTGACCTGCGTGGCATGGTCGAGTTAGAGGAATTTAGTTTTGATAGCTTGGTTATGTGCAAATGGATTTGAAAGTGTTCTTGGTGGTTTCTACCATGGTTTGAACTAGATATTTTCTACCGGTGTGGGAGACATGTTGTGTATTTTTAATTCCTCATGGATGAGAGAAAATAGAAGGTTTCTAATTGACCGGGTATGTAATATGCTGGTGACTCAAAGTTAATAACGAGATTCTCGTGCTTGTCACATGATGGAATAATAGATATGGTATGTTGTGCGGGATTAAGACTTACATGTACGAGGCGACAGTTCATTCTGGAAAGCAAGACCATGAATTATGGACAAAATGGTCAATTTCAGATGTTTAGACGGATATTATAAGTACTCGATAATCCTTGAGAAGGGCGCATTGTGTTTTGACCTTCGGATGTCATTGGTATTGCGATACTCACCTCGTTAATATACTGTTGATATTCCAATTATTTCTATGTGGAACGGAAGGAAATGTGGAAGTATTTCTCATGGGATGATCGTGCGTGAAAGATGTGTTAGTCATTCGAGTGCTGGAGTTGGGACCAGTCACGGTTATTCCTGTGTTCTATGAATGT
This sequence comes from Nicotiana otophora, assembly GCA_000715115.1. Taxonomy (NCBI): domain Eukaryota; kingdom Viridiplantae; phylum Streptophyta; class Magnoliopsida; order Solanales; family Solanaceae; genus Nicotiana; species Nicotiana otophora. Next base: position 60,068 of record AWOL01S0006843.1, on the reverse strand, counting down.
GGAGACATGGGGTTCTTAGAAGCATATTGTTTCAGGGTTGCGGCATGTTTGAGGTGAGTATTTTATTTAAACTCAGTGGAGGCACTAGTTGACTTAATTATTTGTGATGACTACGCTCTACGAGTGCGCGTATATATACATATATATATATATATGGTCACTATATATATGAGGTTTGAGCCCGCGAGCATTGAGGCAAGTATTCGAACTCGGGAAAATATTTATGCTATGCAATGCCTAGAGTTGACGGTTAAGCATAAAGTTATGACGTTTCTCGTATTCGTACCTTTGTTGAGAACTATCTAGGCCATACTTGAGGTTACAAAAAGGCTAATTCCCTGAATAAACTGGTAGTTACTATTTCTGCGTTAACTTGACGATTTGAGTGGTGATAACACACTTTGCACCTGCTTACTCTATGACGTGTTATTTATACCAGTCCAGGAGCATAAGAATCTTAATTCATTTATCATATACATGTGTACTTATTTGATTGCTCAGTATTATATGCTTGGACTGAGGGCCTGTGGCAATGCCATGCGCATTATGTTATTGGCACGTGAGTTGTCCGTACGGATTCATATACTGATATTATTGGCACGTGAGTTATCCGTGCGGGTTTAGTTATTGATACGATAACACGTGAGTTGTCCATGCGGGTTGATATTAATATGAGCTCTAGGAGAGCTGGTTACCGTTATTAGATTCGTGTGTCTTGGTTTTACCATATATGGTGAGCTCAAAGCATTTTGGTTGTAGAAGTGCTTGTTAAATTTGCGAAACAGTTCTCTTCTATAAAACATTTTCCATTTTGGGTACACGAATTGTGCAGTTTGCGGCTTAATTTAGATTGGCGTGGCATGTTTGTTGGATAATTGTGTTAAATAATATATGGTCATTGGACCTAGAATGGGTACTATCAGGTTTAATTATGGTATATTTGGGAGGATGACATTGNGTGTGGCATGTTTGTGGGATAGTTGTGTTTAATAATATATGGTCATTGGACCTAGAATGGGTACTATCAGGTTTAATTATGGTATATTTGGGAGGATGACATTGAAAGTCGGCTTAGAAAGTGATTATGGTTCTGGTTGGGGCGAGATAGCTCCATGACTTGTTGATTTTATATGGGGTTAGGAGATTTCACGTGTTTCTTTTATTATCAGCAATGTACAAACATTTTGGAACGAGTTTATGTGGGATGTGGGGTTTAATATAGTACTTGGTTTGTTTGGCGTAGTTACTGAGATCGGAAATGGTGCTGCGAGTATGCGCGTTGTGTGATATATCATGTGATTACATCGTGAGTTATGTATATGGCTTGATACAGTTTGTTCGGACATATACAGTGTGTAGATGCGATATTCGTGTCTTGAAAAGAAATTGCAAATGTTTGAAATTGAATTCCAAGGTTTACGGGCCAAGGTTAAATTAATGATCTTCATTTATGTTGTGTTGTCAGACCTATACGGAATAGGTTGATGAGAGATCGCCCTCGGGTACGTGCGTGGTAAGATGGAATAGTGAGCTAATGGCTTAGAAACAACTCTTGGCACATTCGAGGACGAACGTATATTTAAGTGGGGGAGAATGTAACGACCCGGCCGGTCATTTTGAGTATTACAACCCCGTTCCACCATTTATTGCTCAAATTGTGCTTTACAGTTGTTATTTGACTTGCTGGGGTGATTGGTTCGGGTCCGGTAAGGTTTTGGAACGCATTGAAACTGTAACGACTCGACTGGTCGTTTTGAGCAGTTGCACTTTTTTCAGTAGTTTGAGGGCTCGAGTATCCCCGCATGATGTATTATGTGATGAACCGATAGGTCATCTTATGTTTTAGAACCTAATGTTGTGTTTCGAAGCCTCAAATACCTCATTTTAGCCCTCCTCAATTTATGTGCACAGTCTGGGTATTTTTTTCGGAAAGCTTTTATGTTAAAAATTGATAACAATATGAAATTTCTGCCTTAAAAGTCATTTGAGTTGACTTTGGTCAATATTTTGAGCAAACAGACTCGGATCCGTGTTTTGATGGTCCTGATGGATCCGTATCATGATTTGGGACTTCGGCGTATCCCCGAAATCGAATTCGGATGTCCCTAGCTCGTGTTACCACATTTTGTTGAAATTTAAAAGTTTAAAGGCTTAATGAATCTAAAGGTTTGATCGATGTTTGAAATTATTGATACCGGGTCCGAATTTTGGTTCCGGAACCCGGTATAGGTTCACTTCTATATTTATGACTTGTTTGTAAAATTTGGTGAGAAACAGAGTTGGTTTGACGTGACTCGGACGTCCGGTTGTTAAAATGGAAGTTTCAAAGTTTTCTTGAAAATTTCTTTTGATTTGGGGCTCAATGCGTAGTTTTAGGTGTTATCTTGGCGATGTGGTCGCGCGAGCAAGTTCGTATAATGTTTTTAGACTTGTGTGCATATTTGTTTAGAGCCCCGAGGGCTCGGATGAGTTTCGGATAGGCTACGGAGGGGTTTAGGCTTAGAAAAATATAGCTGGTGCATCAGGTCTGCAGGTCTCGCATTTGCGAGGACTTGATCGCAAATGTGAGCCTAGGAAATGCGAAGTAAGGCTCGCATTTGCGAAGAGGGAGGTGGCTGGATCAGCTTTGCTTTTGCGAAGACAAGCTCGCAAATGCGATAGGGGCATGGTTCGCATTTGCGGGAATATTGTCACATTAGCGATTGGAATCAGATCAAGGCAGACTCGCATTTGCGAGTCAGAACTTCGTTTTCGCAAAGGACATTGGCTCGCATTTGCGACATATGCGTCGCATTTGCGAAGATAGCAGGCTCAGAGATTCTTCACATTTGCGAGGAATTGATCGCAATTGCGATAATCGCAATTGCAAACTTATGTCACAATTGCGATAACTGCAGCTGGGTAAAAGAAGGGAAAAACAAGATTTTTGTTCATTCTTCAAATTTTCAAAACTAGAAAACCCTAGAGGCGATATTTCAAAGAACTCTTCTTTCCCAATCCATTGGTAAGTGATTCTAACCTATTTCCTTTCAATATTTCATTACATTTCATAAGTTTTCAACCTAAAATCTAGTATTTTCATGGTGGAAATTGGGGATTTGGGTAGAATTACGGATTTTTGTAAAATTAGGATTTATACCTCAAATTGAGGTCGGATTTCAAAACCAATTACATAACCGGGCTCGGATGTAAATGGGTACTAGGGTTTTGGTCCGAATTTCAGGTTTGGACCAAGCGGTCCAGTGAGTTAACTTTTGTTGACGTTTTCAATAATGACCTAAATTGAATCTTTTGCAATCGTGGGTAGTTCCTAAGGCTTAATGTGAATCGTTTGATTGGTAATTCGCTAGATTCTATTGGCTCAGAGGCTTGTTTGAGAGGCAAAGCTGTAATTTAGCTTAGAGTGGACTTTTGGAGTGAGGTAAATATCTTGGCTAACTTTATTGAGGGAATTTTTCATACTATTTGACATAGTTTGCTACATGTGGGGGTGATACATATATGAGGTGACGAACATATATGCATGTGCCAGGGTTAACCATGCTCGGAGGTAAATTATGTTATAAATTATGTCTTGTAGAATCACGTGACCTTCTTGCCTCATGCCTTACTTGACTCCTAGATACTAAGAACAACAACAACAACAACAACAACAACCCAGTAGAATCCCACTAATGGGGTCTGGGGAAGGTAGTGTGTATGCAGACCTTACCCCTACCCCAAAGGAGTAGAGAGACTGTTTCTGAAAGACCCTTGGCTCAAGAAAACAAAACGACAAAACGACAAAAGGAGACAATATTAGTATCACCACAACAATCATAGAAAAAATAGGAACACCATGAAATGCAGAAGAAAGATGCAAAGCAAAAACGATAGCTAGTAAATAGGACATGCACTGAAAAGCGAAGAAGTAAAACACAATATTATCACTAGCTATTCTAGACAAAAACCCTACGTGGCCAGTCCCATAATGGTATGAAGTAAGTCAAGACTCAACTACATCCTAACATACAACTCTAATACTTGACCTCCACATCTTCCTATCAAGTGTCATGTCCTCGGAAATCTGGAGCCTCGCCATATCCTGTCTGATCACCTCTCCCCAATACTTCTTAGGCCGCCCTCTACC
>AWOL01S0006843.1:8462-55582 GCA_000715115.1 Nicotiana otophora | reverse complement strand
ATGACAAACAAGACTCAACTACATCCTAACATACAACTCTAATACTTGACCTCCACATCTTCCTATCAAGTGTCATGTCCTCGGAAATCTGGAGCCTCGCCATATCCTGTCTGATCACCTCTCCCCAATACTTCTTAGGCCGCCCTCTACCTCTTCTCGTGCCCTCCACAATCAGCCGCTCACACCTCCGTACCGGAGCATAGTATTAAATGTAGGACTACGACTTAGCTTATTATAACTTGGTAAATTTAATGAAATTATGAGAATACATTTGTGTGTTTAATTTGGTCATCAATATGCATAATCATTAATACATTGCTACGGAATATATTCTTGAGATACTAGATTCTATACTTGTGTTATAGATCATTTGTGAGATTTGTTGGAATGCTTGAATAATAAGGTTCTTGCAGGTTTATTGCACTATTGTTGGCTTGGAAAGTTGTGAGTGGGACTCATTTGGAATATTCATTTAAACACTCTCCTTGATGTTATTTATGCTTCCTGCCTTGTTTGTCATTGATATACATATGCTTGGTAAGGAAGAGTGTGAAGCACGAAGGGTGATGCCGTACCTTTGTTTATACATTATCATGTGAGGGAGAGTGTAAAGCACGAAGGGTGATGTCGTGCCATATTATTGAGAGTAAAAGCACGAAGGGTGATGCCATGCCATATTATTGAGAGTAAAAGCACGAAGGGTGATACTGTGCCATATTATTGAGAGTAAAAGCATGAAGGGTGATATCGTGCCATATCATTTGTGAGTAAAAGCATGAAGAGTGATGTCGTGCCATATCATTTGGGATTAAAAGCACGAAGGGTGATGCCGTTCCATTTGATTTATATTATCATGCTTTAAATTATCTTGAGTTCATGGCACGATGGGTGTTTCCGTGCAGGTGAGGATGGGGGACATGCATTATGTTATGATATCTTTCATTTGTGTATACGTTCATGCAGTTACATTGAGCTGTTATTGGTGTATTTATAGTTCTTATGCAACTTGTTGTTAATGCCATATTCTTGTTCTTTATCTTATTTGTTAGTGTGTCACTCATGCCATCTACTTGCTAAACTTGCAAATACCATGCCTACTTCATCCTGTCATAATTATATATTTGTCGTATCTATTTTGGTTGCAGTTAGTACATGCCTTCTACCGTGTTAGTCATTCATGCATCTACTTGTTAACGCATAAAGATCATGTGTTCCCCTTTTAATCGTTATATTTATATTTATGCCTCCACCATGTTAGTTAATTGAAATTACATTCCTTTCCTTGATTGTTGTCATCACCTCTATGCTTTCCACTTAGTCGGTTACTGATGCCCTTATGTACATTCTCTTTCATAATTGCTACTTACGTATTTCTTTCTTTGGCATTACTGTTATCGACATCTCTGCCATCCGGTTGGTACTGTTGTATGCATATTTTCTGAGGATGAGAACAATGCACGAAGGATGTTGCCATGCAATTGACTTGATACCATAGTATATTCCTCACGTTATGAAAGTTATGGGGTGACTATTGTTGTTTATTGGCTTCGCTCTAAAGAAAAGATTGGTTGAGATATTAGAAACTGTTGAATTGTGATCTCCTTTAGTACTCTTTTATTGTTTTGTACTTTCATTTCGTGTACTCTATCATGTTATACTGTAGTATAGTTCTATTGCTAGATTTCGGTACAAATTTTTATTAGTGAGCATCTTTTTACTAAAAAGCCTCGTTAGTACTTTGACGAGGTTAGACAAAATACTTACTAGGTACATGAGGTCGGTTGTACTCATGATACACTTTGGCAACTTGCGTGCAGAGGTTTGGAGCGGAGCTGCTGGTGATGTCGGGAGCTGACCCTGAAGATGTTCGTGCATTCTGGATATAGCTCCCACTTGCCCTTGGTAGCTTTAGATTTTGTTAATCTGTTTATGTAATTTTCAAACAGAACGTGTAATATTTTGTATCAGCTTTGTAAATTCCAAGTCTTAGAAGCTCATGATTCGTACTACCAGTTCTTTGGTTAATTTGTAAAATTTCAGATAATTCTTCACTATTCTCCTATAATTGCATTTGGATTGTATTTTCTGTTAGTTGGCTTACCTAGCCGGTTGAGTTAGATGCCATCATGACTAGTAATTTTGGGTCGTGACAAGTTGGTATCAGAGCTCTAGGTTCATAGGTTCTACGAGTCATGAGCAAGTATCTAATAGAGTCTTGCGGATCGGTATGATGACGTACATACCTATCTTTGAGAGGCTGCAGGGAATTTAGGATAAACTTTCCATCTTTATTTCCTTATCGTGTGGCATTGATTTAGCTTGAAGCGTAACCCTTTGAATTCCTTCCACGCATTCGTATGCACATGTAAGCGCTCGGTATCGGCTGAGCATCGACGGCTTGTGATTCTGTGGATAAGGTGCGAGATGTGATTTTTGTGTGCTGATGATGGGTCAGTCTGGAGGACATGAAGCCGGTTTTTGACTACGGTTTGGGCACGGGAATTTTGGTTGTGTGTGCATGTGCTTTTGGACTTATACGTTCGATAGTGTTCCTATAAGTGGAACTTGGGGTCGGCGAGTAGTTGGATGACTAAATGATGAGTAGGATGTGACTATGTGCTATGTTTGGATGACTTAAAGGTGAAGAGAAGAGTCTGATTGAGGTGTAAAGAGGACTGATGGGTGCTTGATTTCTGTCCCGATATGATGTGTAGTCCCGAGTTATGAGTGTGTTGGAAGGTTTTCCATGTTGTTTAATTGTGGAACGAATTTGATTCTCATGCCTTATTAAGGAGTTTAGACTCAGGAAGATTAAGTGGTGGCATAGTAGTTGTGGCTAGAGTTTAAGATTTACATTGGATGGTGTCGAAGCTTGCAGTATTTCTATATCATTGTAGATTATGCATTTCAGTATCAAGAAGACTAAGTGGTGGAGGAAATGACATTAGATTCACAGAAGGTCTCTTCAGAGTGGGTGTATCGGATGTGGTACTTTGGGGTGCTAAGAGGGAATTCAACGGCTTATGGGCCTTAAGGCGGTGTGATTTTTATGCTAGAATCTCTTATGGCGAGCTTTGGGGTAAGGATCATAGCGTTCTCGCAAGGAGGGGTATCAACTTGAGGGCAATTTGGAAGAAACTCAGAGGAAACAGGGCAGTTTGATAGTAAATTGGATCAACATGATAATGATATGATCGGTTCTTTGGGTAATTATGATGTGGTGGGTCTCCACAGGTGTTTCGTGGCAATGCTCATGGGTTTTGGGCAACTGCGTGGCTTGGTTGAGTTAAAGGGATTCGGTTCTGATAGCTTGGTTATGTGCAAACGGATTCCAAGGGGTTATCGATGATTTCTATCAAGGTTCGAGGTGAATATTTCCTACTGGTGTGAGGAACATGTTGCGTATTGGGATTTCCTCCTGGATGAGATCAAATAAAAGGTTTCTAATCGATCAGGATTGAGTTTTGCATGTGTAGGGTCACGGTTCAGTTTTGAAGGGAAGGTCATGAATATTTAGACAACACGGACTATTTCAGATGTCTAGATGGATGTTATCATCACTTGATGTTGCCTGAGAAGGGTGTGCATTTTAGAAGACGCATTGTGTTTTGACTTATGGATACAACATTGATATTGCGTGCTCGCCTGGTTAGTTGATTGCTGGGATTTAGATTTTGTTATGTGGCACAGAAGAATTATAGAAGTATTCCTCGTGGGATGATTGTATACGAGAGGTGTGTTAGACATTTGGGCGGTGAAGTTGGGATCATGTAGGGTGATTCGTGTGTTCTATGGATTATGAGACTGGGAGTTCTCATAAGCAGATTGTTTCGTGGTGGTGGACTGTGAAATATGTCCAAAGCTAGCCAGATGATAGTGTGTGTTATGGTTATGTCCTTGTGGACTTTTGGAGGGTTATTTGTCTGTTCGGGGATGACCAGAGTTGATTTGGGGTCCCATTGGTAGGCCCAACGAGGATGTGTATTCTGTATCGGATCAAATTTGCTTGCTCCTACGCAACTGTTACCATAGGTATATCGTCAAGCAGAATAAATGCTATTCGCGCCTTGGTCCGTGTTACGTGTTCCTCTCTTGTGCTATGATGGGTTGTGAGGGTTACATGGTTCTTCACACGTATATTGTAATTCAGTTTAGGCCTCATGGCGTTATGGGCGAGATGGCCTTCGTGATGTTGATTTGCTTATTGCTGCACCATAGCTGTGCTTGTCCTTTTCAGTATTGTGTGTTCCTAATAATACTTCCCACAATTATATTTTGTGCACTCTATTGTGTTTGATATTGACGCAGATGTTATCAGTGAGCTCGAGTATTTTGGATCGATGGGTACCCTATGTGGATTGATATGATGGGATCGGGTTGCACGCCTCAACGATACTGTGATGAAATGTAACTCCTGATGCTTACTTCGTATAGTATTTCTTTCACCTTGTTGAAAATAGTTAATAGGAAAATGCTAAAATTTCCCTGTCTGCTTATCTTATTTAGTAGTCTTCTAATTTAGCTCTCTTACTGTTATCTGTCATGTCTGAATTATTACTTGTTGGTGTTCGGGACCGTGTTGTGTGGGGCTCCATATTATTATTGTTGATACCTATCGATGTGGCTTCTTGTATTGGCTGAGATGGGGTTTCTAGACTTGAGATTTGCACTTTTGTATTGGGATGGGGAAGGTTTGGAAGAATAATACCATATTTTGCTGAGGATTTGGGCAATAGCCCTGGTCGGACGAGTGAGTTTCTTGGCTTATTGATCAGATGAGTGGTTAAGAGGTTATGCGTGTTTCTATCATCTTCGGCAGGGTATGAAGGTTTAGAACGAGGCTCTAATCTATATGAGGTTTACTACCGGCACCGGATTTGTTTTGGGTAGTAATGGTGATCAGCAGTTCCTATTATGAGTGTCTGAGTGATGGGGGGTACCGTGTGATTTCATCTTGGGGTTATGGTTATGACCTAATAAAATTTGTTCAGGTTTATACAATGTGTAGATGTAAATTCGGGATATTAGAGATTGGGTTCTTATGGTTTAAAAACAAAGGTCAAAGTAAGGATCTCTAGTCATGTTGCGTTGGCAGGCTTATATGGAGCAAGGTGACGTGGGATCACCCCTCGGGTATATGCATAATAAGGTTACACTATTGATAGCTTTGGAATGACTCCTGGCACGTTCAAGGACGAACGTATGTTTAAGTGGTGGAGGATCTAACGACACGACTGGCCGTTTTGAGCACTTGCACCTTTCTCGGTAGTTTGAGGGCACGAGTATGCCCGCATGATGTATTATGTGATGAATCGATAGGTCATCTTATGTTTTAGAACCTAATTCTGTGTTTCGAAGCCTCAACTACCTCATTTTAGTCATCCTCTATTTGCGTGCACAATCAAGGTATTGTTTTCGGAAAGCTTTTATGTTAAAAACTGATAAAAATATGAAATTTCTGCCTTAAAAACCATTTGAGTTGAGTTTGGTCAAGATTTTGAGCAAACGGACTCGGATTCATGTTTTGATGGTACCGATGGGTCCCTATCGTGATTTGGGACTTGGGTATATGCCCGGAATCGAATTCAGAAGTCCCTAGCTCGAGTTATTGCATTTTGTTGAAATTTGAAAGTTTAAAGGCTTAATGAATCTAAAGGTTTGATCGATGTTTGAAATTGTCGATACCGGGTCCGTATTTTGGTTACAGAATATGGTATAGGTTCATTTCTATATTTATGACGTGTCTGTCAAATTTGGTAAGAAACGAAGTTGGTTTGACATGACTCGGACGCCCGGTTGTTGAAAGTGAAGTTTTAAAGTTTTCTTGAAAATATTTTTTGATTTGGTGCTCAATTTGTAGTTTTAGGTGTTATCTTGGTGATTTGGTCGCGTGAACAAGTTCGTATAATAGTTTTAGACTTGTGTGTGTATTATGTTAGAGCCCCGAGGGCTCGGGTGAGTTTCAGATAAGTTTTCAACTAAAATCTAGTGTTTTCATGGTAGAAATTGGGGGTTTGGGTAGAATTAGGGAGTTTTGTAAAATTGGGATTTAGACCTCAAATTGAGGTCGAATTTCAAAACAAATTACCTAACCGGGCTCAGCGGTGAACTGGTACTCGGGTTTTGGTCCGAATTTCGAGTTTGGACCAAGCAAGCTCGGGAGTTGACTTTTGTTGACTTTTTCAATAATGACCTAAATTGAATCTTTTCCAATCGTGGGTAGTTTCTAAGGCTTAATTTGAATCGTTTGATTGGTAATTTGCTAGATTCTATTGGCTCGGAGGCTTGTTTGAGAGGCAAAGTTGTTATTTAGCTTTGAGTGGGCTTTTGGAGCGAGGTAAGTGTCTTGCCTAACTTTATTGAGGGAATTTTTCATATTATTTGATATTGTTTGATACATGCGGGGGTGATACATATATGAGGTGACAAGCATATATGCATGTGCCAGGGTTAACTATGCTCGGGGGTAAATTATGTTATAAATTGTGTGTTGTAGAATCACGTGACCTTCTTGCCTCATGCCTTACTTGACTGTAGATACTAAGAACATAGTATTAAATGTTAGGACTGCGACTTAGCGTATTATAACTTGGTCAAATTTGATGGAATTCTGAGAATATATTGGTGTGTTTAATTCGGTCATTTATATGCATAATCATTAAAACGCTGCTACATCATAGATTCTTGAGATACTAGATTCTATACTTGTGTTATTGATCATTTGTGAGATTTGTTGGAATACTTGAATAATAAGGTTCTTGCAGGTTTATGGCCCTATTGTTGGCTTGGAAAGTTATGAATGGGATTCATTTGAAATATTTGTTTAAACACTCTCCTTGACATTATTTATGCTTCCTGCCTTGTTTGTCATTGATATACATGTGCTTGGTAAGGCAGAGTGTGAAGCACGAAGGGTGATGCTGTGCTATATTATTGAGAGAAAAAGCATGAAGGGTGATGTCGTGCCATGTTATTGAGAGTAAAAGCACGAAGGGTGATATTGTGCCATATTATTGAGAGTAAAAGCACAAAGGATGATGCCGTGCCATATTATTGAGAGTAAAAGCACGAAGGTGATGCTGTGCCATATCATTTGTGAGTAAAAGCACGAAGGGTGATGTCGTGCCATATCATTTGTGAGTAAAACCACGAAGGGTGATACCGTGCCATTTGATTTATATTATCATGCTTTAAATTATCATGAGTTCATGGCACGATGGGTGTTTCCGTGCAGGTGAGGATGAGGGACATGCATTATGTTATGATATATTTCATTTGTGTATATGTTCATGCAGTTACATTGATCTGTTATTGGTGTATTTATGCTTCTTATGCGACTTGTCATTAATGCCCTATTCTTGTTCTTTATCTTATTTGTTATTGTGTCACTCATACCTTCTACTTGCTAAACTTGCAAATACCATGCCTACTTCATCATGTTATAATTATATCTTTGTCGTATCTATTTTGGTTGCACTTAGTACATGCCTTCTACCGTGTTAGTCATTCATGCATCTACATGTTAATGCATAAAGATCATGTGTTCCCCTTTTATTCGTTATATTTGTATTTATGCCTCCACCATGCTAGTTAGTTGTAGTTACATTCATTTCTTTGATTGTTGTTATCACCTCTATGTTTTCCACCTAGTTTGTTACTAATGCCCTTATGTACATTCTTGTTCATTATTGCTACTTGCGTATTTCTTACTTTGTCATTACTGTTATCTGCATTCCTATTGTATGCATATTTTCTGAGGATGAGATAAATTCACGAAGGGTGTTGTCGTGCAATTGACTTGATATCAGAGTATATTCATTATGTTATGAAAGTTTTGGGGTGACTATTATGGTTTATTGGCTTCGCTCTAAAGAAAGGATTGGTTGAGATATTGGAAACTGTTGAATTGTGATCTCTTCTAGTACTTTGTTATTGTTTTGTACATTAGTTTTGTGTACTCTATCATGTTATACTGTAGTATAGGTTTATTGCTAGATTTCGGTATAGATTTTTATTAGTGAGCACGGTTTTACTAAAAAGCCCTATCACTACTTCGACGAGGTTAGACAAACTACTTACTGGGTACATGGGGTCAGTTGTACTCATACTACACTTCTGCACCTTGCGTACAGATTTTTGGAGCGGAGCTGTTGGTGATGTCGGGAGCTAACTCTGAAGATGTTCGTGCATTCCGGATATAGCTACCACTTGTCCTTGGTAGCTTTAGATTTTGTTAATCCGTTTATGTAATTTTCAAACAGAACGTGTAATTATTTCTATCAGCTTTGTAAATTCCAAGTCTTAGAAGCTCATGATACGTACTACCAGTTCTTGTGTTAATTTGTAAAAGTTCAGATAATTCTTCTCTATTCTCTTAAAATTCCATTTGGATAGTATTATGCGTTAGTAGGCTTACTTAGCGGGTTGAGTTAGATGCCATCACGACTAGTGATTTTTGGGTCGTGACAGGAACACTTAGTTCCAAGGTTTAAAGGTTAAGTTAAAATAGTAACCGGATGTGGACTTATGTGTAAATGACCTAAGATTTGAATTTTTATGATTCCAATAGCTCTGTATGGTAAATTTGGACTTAGGAGCGTGTCCAGAAAATTATTTGGAGGTCCATAGTGGAATTAGGCTTAAAAGGCGAAAGTTGAATTTTTGGGAAGTTTGACCGGGGGTTGACTTTTTGATATAGGGGTCAGAATCCGATTCTAGAAATTTCAATAGGCTCGTTATGTCATTTATGACTTGTGTGCAAAATTTGAGGTCAATCGGACGTGATTTGATAGGTTTCAGCGTTGTTTGTAGGATTTGTAAATTTTAAAGTTCATTAGGCTAGAATTCAGGTGCAATTAGTGTTGTTAATGTTATTTGATGTGATTTGAGGCTTCGACTAAGTTCATATGATATTTTAGGACTTGTTGGTGTATTTGGTTGAGGTCCCGGGGGCCTCGGGTGAGTTTCGGATGGCTAACAAATCAATTTTGGACTTTGCATTCCAGCTGAAGAACGCTGGTTTTCTGTAATTGGTTTTCTTCTATGCGATTGCGTGAGAAGGTCCGTGATCGCATAGGCTTGTTTGGGCAGATATTAGATTGTTCTATGCGATCGCGTGAAGGAAACCTCGATCGCGTTGTTTTGGACAGACTGTGCTTCACGAACGCGTGGCTAAAGCCGCGTTCGCGTAGAAGAAATAAGGCAGTCAGGGGCCACACGCTTAATTCTTCGCGATCGCATGGGCAAGTCTGTGATCGCATAGGCCTTAGAGTGCTGTGATTCGCGATCGCATGAGTGAACCTGCGATCATGTAGGGTAAAATTTTTTGGGGTAGTTTGGTTGTTCTTCGCGATCGCGTAGAGGAGTCCGCTATCGCATAAGGTGAATTCTGGGCAGTCGAGTTTGTGCTTCGCGAATGCGAGGCTCCTTCCGCGTTCGCGATGAAGGCATATCTGGGCAGAATTAAAAGTCCCAAAATGGGGGTTTTGAGTTCATAACACAAAATTGAATTGGGAGCTCGGTAGAAGGCGATATTTGGAGAGATTCTTGCGTGGGTATTTGGGTAAGTGATTCTTATCCAGTTTTGGTTAATTTCCATGATTATGCCTTTGAATCCATCATTTAATAGGTGAATTAAGTTGAAAAGTTATGAAAACCCTCTCGGTTTAATTTGAAGATTTGAGGGTCGAGTTGAGGTTGGATTTTGGTAAAATTGGTATGGTTAGACTCGTGGTTGAATGGGCTTTCGGATTATGTAACTTTTGTCGTGTTCCGAGATGTGGGCCCCACGAGCGATATTTGAGTTAAATTTCGGATTTCTATGGAACATTCATATTTTCATATGGAATTAATTCCAATAATTTTGATTGACTGAATCAGATTATTTGTGACTAGATTCGAGGCGTTTGGAGGCCAATGCACGAGGCAAAGACATTGCATAATAAAGAATTACAAGGTTTGAGGTAAGTAATAGTTCTAAATTTGGTACTGAGGGTATGAAACCCCGGATTATGTGTTATGTGATTGGTTTTGAGGTGACGCATATACAAGATGATGGGCGTGTGGGCGTACACCGTAGGAATTGTGGCTGGGTCAAATTCCATGGAACTGTGTAGTTGAATAATCTGTTGATATTAGTACATTTTCTATGTGTTAGAGAAAATTGAGCTCAGACTCGTATTAAAAATCATACTTAGACATATGCTGATATATTGGTAACCACTGGGGTCATTTCTGTGGTTGAATTATATGTTCAAATTATAATTTCACACTCAGTCATGTTTATCTTAGTCTCTGTTGCTATTTATTAATACATCATATTATCAATTTTTGGCTGATTATCATGATTTCTGAGAGCCCGAGAGACTGGAGAGATTGATGACTAAGTAAGGTCGAGGGCCTAATTGTGAGGATATTTATGGATCGGGTTGCACGCCGTAGCATGTTTCATTGATTTATGCCATGATTGGCTTGATATAGCGCTTAGGCTGAAGGAGCCCCTCCAGAGTCTGTACATACCCCCAGTGAGCGCAGGTACCTACTGAGTGTGAGTGCCGAGTGATGAGTGATGAGTGACAGTGAGAAATGAGTGACTGTGAGGAAAGAGTGAATGGGAGGAGTGAGTGACTGTTACTCTGAGAGGATGCACTGATTTCATTATTTACTGCATTTCAGCTGTCATTTATCACTATTTTGGAAATTTCGGAAAAACTTTATTTTCTGTTTCAGTCAAATTTGATATGAAATTTCTGTGAAATTTTAAATGTTGAACTCGAGAGCATGCCTAACCTTTTATGTTATAAGGTACTGTATTTGGACTTAGCTAAAAAGCTCGTCACTACTTTCAGTCCCTTATTTATTATTGTTACTTATTTAGTTGGTTTTACTCATACTACACCATATATTTCGTGTGCAGATCCAGGTGATCCCGGACACAATGGGTGTTGATTCTTTTACACAGTTTATTTTTCGGAGATCAGAGGTAGCTGCCATGTTTTACAGACCTTGTCTCTCCTTTCCTATCCTCTTGTTTATTGTATTTGATCTCACATCATTATAGATCTTGTTTTTTCCATACTTGTAATATATAGATGCTCATGTACTCAATGACACCGGGTTCTGGGAGTGTTTGTATCGGTATTTGTGAGATTTTTGGATTGTGTTTAAACATTATATTTTCAAACTTAAAGGAAATCGTGGGTTATTGATGGTGTCGGCTTGCCTAGTATTGAGATAAGCGCCACACGACAGGTTAGGCTTTTGGGTCGTGATAATTAATTAACTTAATTCTCACGGAGTGTTATTAATTGGTTATTTCTTAGTGAGAAAAATATAATTGTATTAGATATAAGCAATTATTCTTTAAAGAAATAAATGTAGAAATTGAGATTTTATATAATAATATTATCAAGTGAATTCAATGATTATCAACTCTTTTTTTAAATTATAAATCTTCTAAAAGTTATTTGTTTTGTTTAAGTAATTAACAAGTTTTAAACCTCACTCACTTTTCATCTATTTGATTCTCTCAAATAGTAGTTTAAATATTACAAGTCTGTAGCATAGATTATTCAGTCTCCAATCTTTGTGGGATGATATCTTAAACTATACTAGAATTTGATAGAGTACGAGTAGGAAATTCCAATACACATTGGCCTCGTCAGTTGATTTCTATTTTCTAAGGTGGGTAAAAGAAAGATATTTGGGTAAGTGTTTGCTTCGGATCCTTAAGTGTCTTGTCATGTTTGTTTGTCTTTCGACAAAAGTTATGTCGTTGGGTGCATGACCCATTGACATCAGGGTGGCTTTCCTAATTGTGTGTCGGTACCAAGGACCGGCTCACCTAAGGTTTAAGAAGTATGACCTATTTTACTAGAGTAGATTGCTTCCTACTTTTGAATTGGACTGAAGGTTGCGAGAAGTTATGTCAGTTGACCTAACAAAGCCAATCCCTCAAACTAGAGATTTTTGAAAACAAGGTTCGGAGGGGTGTAAAAGACAACCGTCGCGTGCCATTGTGTGTGATAATGTACGGCCAAGACTCGATTGGAAGAAATGTGATGACAGTATTTATAAAGCAATAACAGACAAAGGTGTAGCAACAATAAACATGATAATCATAAAGAGCAAATAATTATAAAGAGAAAATAAAGCATGTTAGCATGTAATTGCAATTTCAACTATAATCAAAGCAAGGTATAAATAAATCAAGAGGCCAAATTAGTCTAAGTCTGCCAAGATCAGAACCTAAGTGGGGTTTCCCTAGCAAAGTCGCCATGTTGTTGCACCCTATTTTACACTAGTCAAGATAAGATTCAACTTGTGGTTTCTCTATTGTTGATGAAAGTGAGTCGCCACCTAATATTTAAAGGTATACTAGGGTACCTATTAATTACTAAGTTATATTCCTTACAGGTCTGCAAACCAGTGAGATTATGGGTAAGGATTCTTATTCTTCTAAGGGGAAGGTGTTAGGCACCCCTTAAAATGTACATGAGGTAGCTCCATAAGACTTAGACTAATTGTAACGACCCGGCCGGAAGTTTTGAGTGTATTAGCCCCGATCCCCTATTTACTGCTTCTCCCATATCTATTTCTGCTATTGTGACTTACTGAGAGGTTTTGTTTTGGTTTTTGGAGTGTTTTGGGACACTTAGTCCCTAAATGGAGGTTTAAGTCTCAGGATTTTGACCATAGTCAAAAGTGTGTGAAGACGACTCCGAAATGGAGTTCCGCCGGTTCCGTTAGCTCCGTTGGGTGATTTAGGACTTAGGAGCGTATCAGGACTGTGAATTCAAGGTCTGTAACTAATTTAGACTTGAAATGACAAAAGTCAAATTTTTGGGAAGTTTGACCGGGAGGTTGTCTTTTTGATATAGGGATCGGATTCCGATTGCGGAAGTTGGAGTAGGTCCGTAATGTTGAATATGACTTATATACAAAATTTGAGATCAATCGGACGTGGTTTGGTTGGTTTCGGCATCGTTTGTGGAATTTGAAAGTTTAGAAGTTCTTTAGGCTTGAATCTGGGTGTAATTGCTGTTTTGATGTTGTTTTGAGTGATTCGAAGGCTCGACTAAGTTTGTATGATGTTTTGGGATGTGTTGGTATGTTTGGTTGAGCTCCCGGGGGCCTCGGGTGAGTTTCGACTAGTCAACAGATCAATTTTGGACTTGTCTTGATAGCTGAAGTCTGGTTGAAACATGTTCTGGTTTCCTTGTACGCGATGGCAGGGATTCATTCGCGATCGCGTAAGCTTATTCGGGGCTTAGGTGACTTTGTTCTACACGATTGCAGAGTTAGGAACGTGATCGCGTATGTGTGCGAAGTTGTTCTTCGCAAATGCATGGCTAAGTTCGCGTTCGCGTTGAAGGATTTGAGCAGGAGGGGAGGTGTGGCCAATGCTCTACGCGATCGCGTGAAGCAGGATGCAATCGCGTAGGTATGAGAGGCAGTGATCCATGATCGCGTGGGTGATTCCACAATCGCGTAGGGTAAAAATCCTGGGGCAGCAAAGTTGTTCTTCACGATCGCGAGGCTATTTCTACGATCGCAATTAAGGAAATGTCTGGGCAGTATTAAAGTTTCCAAAAATGGGGGTTTTGCCATTTTAACAAAAACTTGAGTTGGCAGCACGGAATTGGGCGATTCTTGAAGGGATTTTCGTGGAGTTGATTGAGATAAGTGATTCTTCCTTGGTTTTGGTTAAATCCCATGATTTCATCTTTAATTGTATCATCTAATTTGTGATTTGGGGTGAGAAATTGGGAAAAAGAGGGAGAACTCTTGAGTTGGGATTTTGAGGTATTGAATGGGATTTTGTTATCGGATTTGAGTAAAGTTTTTATGGTTAGACTCATGAGTGAATGAGCTTTCAGGTTTTCTGAACTTTTTCGGATTTTGATACATGGGCCCGAGAGCCGAGTTCGGGCCAATTTCGGATTTTTGGCTATAATTTAGTACTTTTCTTGTGGAATTGATCCATTTAGACTATATTGATTGTATTGTTCTACTTGTGGCTAGATCCAGGACGTTTGGAGACCGATTTGTGAGGCAAAGGCATTTCGGAGTAGAGATTTACTCGGTTTGAGGTAAGTAACGGTCTTAAATCTAGTTTTGAGGGTATGAAACCCCTAGAATTGGTATAGTGTGATATTTGGAGGTAACGCACATGCTAGGTAACAGGCGTGCACCGTGAGGGATTTTGACTTGGTCCGTCCTGTAAGACTGCTAAGTCGAATAGCCATTGTTATTACTTGTTTCTCCTTGACTTTGAGCAATTAACTACCTTTCATGTTAGAAACTATGCTTAGGCCATATGATATCACTGTTGGGACCCGTAGCGGTCGTATACTTGTTGAATTGACTGCTAATTGTTGTCTTGTACTCAGTCACAGTCTTATTGTGTATTATATCTCTGTTTCCTCTCATTGCTTGTTGATACTTGTTGTATTCTCTGTTTGGGCTAGTTATTATGATATTTTGTGAGCCTGAGGTACTGGAGAGGTTAGTGACTGAGATAGGGCCTGAGTGCCGAGCGGCGAGCTGTGAGGTATATGGATCGGGTTGCACGCCGCAACAAGCCTTCGGGTTATATATATATATATATGGATCGGGTTGCACGCCGCAACAATATTAGAACGGGCTACGTGCCGCGTCATTATAGTGCTTGGGCTGAAGGAGCCTCTCCGGGGTATGTACACCTCCAGTGAGCGCAGGTACCTACTGAGAGTGTGTATTGAGGGCTGAGAGCCAAGAGTATGAGCTGTTGAGATGAGTTGAGTGATTGCTGCCTTGAGAGGCTGTACTTGCTCTTATTTATTATTGCACTTGGTTGCTATCTGATGTTGTTGTGAAATTTCTGGAAGATTCATATCTGTTTTACTTGAGCTCGAACTGATTTGACTTATACAACCGGATTTGAAAGCATGTTCACTCTTTACTGAAAACTTTTGAAATGATCTATATTATTATAGTTTGTCACTGCTTCTCATTTCCTTATTTAATTCTGTTACTTGCTGAGTTGGTCGTACTCATGCTACACCCTGCACTTCATGTGCATATCCAGGTGTGTACATTTCTGGCGTTCGCTGAGTTCGTACGTGAGCTGATTATCAGAGACTTACGATGTAGCTGTCGTCGTCTGCAGTCTTTGTTTCTCCTTGCTTATTATCTTTTCTCTCTTGTATTGGCATTTGGTCCCGACTGTAGTAGACTCTTTTTCTAGATTGGTTGTTAGATGCTCGTGACTTAGTGACACCCCGATGTCGGGCTATGTTTTTCGCACTTATGTTTTAATTGGGTTTTACCCCGTTTTATGAAAAACTCCAGTTATTTTAAATGTCTTAATTCATTTTGTTAAATTTTGAAAGTGTTTTGGAAAGGTCGGCTTGCCTATTACCACGATAGGCTCCATCACGACGGTTTAGGTTTTAGGTCGTGATAAGTTGGTATCAGAGCCTAGGTTACATCGGTCTCATGAGTCATGATCAGGTTTAGTAGAGTCTTGCAGATCGGTACGGAGACGTCTGTACTTATCTTCGAGAGGCTGCTGAACCTTTAGGAAACTTCACATTCTTGAATTCTTGTCATGCGAATATGTTAATTCTAGTAACTAAACATTTGTTGTTCCAATCTCTCACAGATGGTGAGGACTCGTACTACCAGGCAGGATGGACAGCCACTAGTACCACCAGCCAGGGCCGCTAGAGATTGAGGTCACGGTAGGGGCAGAGGTGCAGCCCGCACAGCAGCTAGGGCAGTACCTGCAGATCCACCAGTTGCCCCAGATCAGGACCGAATTCCCGTTGTTGATGCACCAGCTCAGGCACCACCTATGCCTATTATGATTCCAGGCCTTTAGAAGGCCTTAACTCAGATTCTGACCACGTGTACCAGTCTTGCTCAGGCGGTCTCTGTTCCGGACGCAGTAGCCATTTCTCAGGCCGGGGGAGGTGCTCAGACTCCCGCTTCCAACATACCAGAGCAGGTGGTACAAGGATTCTAGACACCGGGGGAACCTCCGGCCTAGCCGGTTGCAGCTGCTCAGGACTATGCAGTTCCTACTATGCCCGGGGATGAGCAGCGTAGATTGGAGAGGTTTGGGAGACTCTAGCCTCCATCTTTTAGTGGTGCAGAGGGAGAGAATGCATAGGGTTTCTTGGACAGGTGTCAGAGGATACTCCATACAACAGGTATTCTGGAGACCAGTTAGGTCTTGTTCACTACCTTTCAGTTCTTAGTTGGTGGGAAGCTTACGAGAGGTGTAGGTCGGTCGGCACCGCGCCCCTTACCTGTCAGCAGTTCTCTATTATCTTTCTGGAGAAGTTCGTGCCTCAATCCCGCAGAGAGGAGCTACGCAGTCACTTTGAGCAGCTGCATCGGTGCGATATGTCTGTGACACAGTATGAGATGTGATTCTCGGATTTGGCCCGTCATGCTATCTGGTTGGTTCCCACAGACAGGGAGAGGATCATAAGGTTTATAGATGTCCTAACTTATTAGTTGCGATTGCTTATGACCGGAGAGAGAGTGTCTGGTGCTACTTTTGATGAGGTTGTCTACATTGCTCGTCAGATTGAGATGGTTCGCAGTGAGGAAAAGGGTTGAGAGGGAGGCCAAGAGACCTCGTGGATAGGGAGGATTTAGTGGTGCTCCTTCTGGGGGTCAGTTCCAGCACGGTAGAGGCCGTCCTTTCAGATATGCTCAGACGGCTCATCTAGGTCACCGTGGTGCATCATCTGGCCATGGTTCTCACAGTTATCAGCAGAGCCGTTTATCTATCGGTGATCTCCCAGTGCAGAGTTCATCCCGTGCTCCATCAGGTCATGGTTCGCTTATGCCAGGTCCTTCTGCCAGTTATCCCGATGCTCGGGGCTCACTTTAGTACCCTACACCAGCACCGAGGAGTTGTTTTGAGTTTGGGGATTTTGGTCACATGAGGAGAGAGTGTCCTCGTGTAGTGGGAGGTCCAGCTCTGTAGAGGAGCCAGTCTATGTCATCAGCACCAGCCCCTCGACCACTCACTCAGCCAGCCCGGGATGGACCCCAGTCAGATAGGGGTCGCCCGAGAGGGAGAGGCCGATCAGGGAGTGGCCAGGCCCGTTTCTATTCTCTTCCTTCCAGACCAGATGCTATTGCTTAGGATGCTGTGATTATAGGTATTGTCTCAGTTTTCCATAGATATGCCTCTGTATTATTTGACCCCGGTTCCAGTTATTCATATGTGTCCTCGTATTTCGCTCATTATCTGGATATGCCCCATGAGTCTCTAGTTTCACCTGTTCGTGTATCCACTCCTATGAAGGATACTATTATTGTGAACCGTGTATATCGGTCATGTGTGGTGACCATTGGGGGTCTGGAGACCAGAGAAGATCTTTTGCTGCTCAGTATGGTAAATTTTGATATGATATTGGGTATGGATTTGTTGTCCCCATGTCATGTTGTTCTAGATTTTCACGCTAAGACTGTGACGTTGACGATGCAGAGTTTGCCGAGAGTTGAGTGGAGCGGTTCTATAGACTATGTTCCCAGTAGAGTGATTTTATACTTGAAGGGTCAACGGATGGTTGAAAGGGGTTGTCTATCTTATTTGGCCTTTGTGAGGGATGTTAGTGCAGAGGCCCCTTCTATTGATTCTGTTCCGGTGGTGCGATATTCCCCGGATGTGTTTCCTGCAGACCTGCCGGGCATGTCGCTCAACAGGGATATTGATTTCGGTATTGATTTGGTGCCGAGCACTCAACCCATTTCTATTCCACCGCACTGTATGGCACTGGCCGAGTTGAAGGAATTAAAGGAGCAACTTCAGGTTTATTCGGCTTTGAGGAAGTTCGATGCTATTTGGGTGATTGAGGATCGGCTGACCAAGTCCGCGCACTTCATTCCAGTTGGTACTACTTATTCTTCAGAGCATTTGGCTGAGATTTACATCCGAGAGATTGTTCGCCTTCATGGTGTCTCAGTTTCCATCATTTCAGATAGAGGCACACAATTTACATCGCAATTTTGGAGGGCCGTGCAATGGGAGTTGGGTACTCAGGTTGAGTTGAGCACAGTCTTTCACCCTCAGACGGACGGACAGTCCGAGCGGACTATCCAGATATTCGGGGACATGTTACGCGCTTATGTCATTGATTTTGGGGGTTCATGGGACCATTTTCTGCCGCTCGCGAAGTTTGCATATAACAACAGTTATCATTCGAGCATTCAGATGGCTCTGTACGAGGATTTATATGGGAGGCGGTGTAGATCTCTAGTGGGATGGTTTGAGCCGAGTGAGGCTAGGCTTTTGGGTATAGACTTGGTCCAGGATGCATTAGACAAGGTGAAATTGATTCAGGAGTGGCTTTGCACGGCGCAGTCTAGGCAGAAGAGCTATGTTGATAGGAAAGACAGTGATGTGTATTTCATGGTCGGGGAGAAAGCTCTGCTGAAGGTATTACCCATGAAGGGTGTTCTGAGGTTTGGGAAGAGGGGCAAGTTGAGCCCTCGGTTCATTGGGCATTTTGAGGTACTTCGGAGGATAGGGGAGGTGGCTTACAAGCATGCCTTGACACCTAGCTTGTCGAGCGTGCATCCAGTATTTTATGTTTCTATGCTGTGGAAGTATATCGGTGATCCGTCCCATGTTTTGGATTTCAGCACGGTTCAGTTGGATGGTCATATGATTTATGATATGGAGCCGGTGGCCATTTTAGAGCGGCAGGTTCGGAAGTTGAGATCCAAGGATATAGCTTCAGTGAAGGTGTAGTGGAGAGGTCAGCCTATGGAGGAGGCCACTTGGGAGACCAAGTGGGAGATGTGGAGAAGATATCCACACCCATTTGAGACTTCAGGTATGTTTCTAGACTCGTTCGAGGACGAACAATTGTCTTAAGAGGGGAAGGATATAACGACCCGGCCGACCGTTTTGAGTGTATTAGCCCCGATCCCCTATTTACTCCTTCTCCTATATCTATTTCTGCTATTGTGACTTACTGGGAAGTTTCGGTTTGGTGTTTGGAGTGTTTTGGAACACTTAGTCCCTAAATGGAGGTTTGAGTCTCAGGATTTTTACCGTAGTCGGAAGTATTTGAAGAGGACTCCGGAATGGAATTCCGTCATTTACATTAGCTCCATTGGGTGATTTTGGACATAGGAGCATGTCCGGAATGTGAATTTGAGGTCAGTAGCTAATTTAGGCTTGAAATGGCGAAAGTTGAATTTTTGGGAAGTTTGATCGGGAGTTGGCTTTTTTATATTGGGGTCGGATTCCGATTTCGGAAGTTGGATTAGGTCTGTAATGTTGAATATGACCTGTGTGCAAAATTTGAGGTCAATCGGACGTGGTTTGGTAGGTTTCGGTGTCGTTTGTGGAATTTGAATGTTTAGAAGTTCTTTAAGCTTGAATCTGGGTGTAATTGGTGTTTTGATGTTGTTTTGAGTGATTCGAAGGCTCGACTAAGTTCGTATGATGTTTTGGGATGTGTTGGTATGTTTGGGTGAGGTCCCGGGGGCCTCGGGTGAGTTTCGGATGGTTAACGGATCATTATTAGACATGGCTTGATAGCTGAAATCTTGTTGAAGCAGGTTCTGTATGCGATCGCAGGGATTCATTTGCGATCGTGTAAGCTTATTCGGGGCTGAGGTGAGTTTGTTCTACGCAATCGCAGAGTAAGGAACGCGATCGCGTATGTGTGCGAAGTTGTGCTTCGCGAACGCGTGGCTAAGGTCACGTTCGCATAGAAGGATTTGAGCAAGAGCGGTGGTGTGGCCAATGCTTTACGCGATCGCGTGAGGCAGGATACGAATGCGTAGGTATGAGAGGCAGTGATCCGTGATCGCGTGGGTGATTCCGCGATCGCGTAGTGTAAAAATCCTGGAGCAGCAAAGTTATTCTTCGCGATCGCGAGGCTATTTCCGCGATCGCGATTAAGGAAATGTCTGGGCAGTATTAAAGTTTCCAAAAACGGGGGTTTTTGCCATTTTATCAAAAACTTGAGTTGGGAGTAGGGAATTGGGCGATTCTTGATGGGAGTTTCGTAGAGTTGATTGGGGTAAGTGATTCTTACTTGGTTTTGGTTAAATCGCATGATTTAATCTTTAATTGTATCATCTAATATGTGATTTGGGGTGAGAAATTGGGAAAAAGAGGGAGAACTCTTGAGTTGGGATTTTGAGGTTTTGAATGGGATTTTGTTATCGGGTTTGAGTAAATTTAGTATGGTTGTACTCGTGAGTGAAAGGGATTTCGTGTTTTGTGACTTTTGTCGGATTTCAAGACGTGGGCCTGGGAGCCGGGTACAGGCCAATTTCGGAATTTTGGCTATAATTTAGTAATTTTCTTGTGAAATTGATCCCTTTAGCATATATTGATTGTATTGTTCTACTTGTGGCTAGATCCAGGACGTTTGGAGACCAATTTGTGAGGCAAAGGCATTTTAGAGTAGAGATTTGCTCGGTTTGAGGTAAGTAACAGTCTTAAATCTGGTTTTCTGGGTATAAAACCCCAAGAATTGGTATAATGTGATATTTGGAGGTGACGCACATGCTAGGTGACAGACGTGCGAGCGTGCACCATAAGGAATGTTTACTTGGTCCGTCCTGTAAGACTGCTAAATCGAATAGCCATTGTTATTACTTGTTTTTCCTTGACTTTGAGCAATTAACTGCCTTTCATGTTAGAAACTATGCTTAGGCCATATGATATCATTATTGGGACCCGCGGCAGTCGTATACTTGTTGAATTGATTGCTAATTGCTGTCTTGTATTTAGTCACAGTCTTATTGTGTGTTATATCTTTGTTTCCTCTCATTTCTTGTTGATACTTGTTGTATTCTCTGTTTGGGTTGGTTATTATGATATTCTATGAGCCCGAGGGGCTGGAGAGGTTAGTGACTGAGATAGGGTCTGAGTGCCGAGCTGTGAGCTGTGAGGTATATGGATCGGGTTGCACGCCGCAACAAGCCTTCGGGCTATATATATATATATATATATATATGGATCGGGTTGCACGCCGCAACAATATTAGATCGGGTTGCACAACGCAACAATATTAGATCGGGCTGCGCGCCACAGCAATATAGCGCTTGGGCTGAAGGAGCCCCTCCGGAGTATGTACACCCCTAGTGAGCGCATGTACCTATTGAGAGTGTTTATTGAGGGTTGAGAGACGAGAGTATGAGCTGTTGAGATGAGTTAAGTGACTGCTGCCTTTAGAGGCTGTACTTACTTTTTTTATTGTCACACTTAGTTGCTATCTGATGTTGTTGTGCTATTTCTAGAAGATTCATATCTATTTTACTTGAGCTCGAACTGATTTGACTTATACCACCAGATTTTAAAGCATGTTCACTCTTTACTTTAAACTTTTGAAATGATCTGTATTATTATAGTTTGTCACTGCTTCTCAGTTCCTTATTTAATTCTGTTACTTGCTGAGTTGGTTGTACTCATGCTATACCCTGCACTTCATGTGCAGATCCAGGTGTGTACGGTTCTGGCGGTCACTGAGTTCGTGCGCGAGCTGATTATCAGAGACTTACAAGGTAGCTGCCGGCGTCCGCGGTCCTTGTTTCTCCTTTCTTATTATCTTTTCTCTCTTTTATTGGCAGTTGGCCCCGACTATAGTAGACTCTGTTTCTAGATTGGTTGTTAGATGCTCGTGACTTAGTGACACCCTGATGTCGGGCTATGTTTTCTGCATTTACATGTCTTAATTCATTCTGTTAAATTTTGAAAGTGTTTTGGAAAGGCCGGCTTACCTAGTACTACGATAGGCACCATCACGACGGGTTAGATTTCGGGTCATGACACTAATCTTAAGGAATAAGTTATTTATACTATTCTTAATTACTACTAAGACATGGCTTACTATATATTGAAGGTAGTATATATGTAAGACTTAATAGGGATGTGAGCTTGCAAATGGATATTGAAGAGAGCTCTGAAAGTGGTCTATATTTTAAGGCATGTAATTATTAAGTTATGAAAGTAATTAATTTAAAGAATAAATGCTTCTATAATTTTAAAAGATGTACATAAGACAAGTGATTCTAAATATACCTTGGTTTTGAAAATTTTGAAGAAGGCAAATCTTTGAAAACTCATTTGGGTGACCGTTCCTTACTGTTTTCATAAAAAATCGGGTTTCATTCCTTATTAGCAAAGACCTATGATTTTGTTTCTAATTCGAAACCGGGCTGTTGTTTTTTATTAGAGCATGGGCTTAAAAAATCTTTAAGAGAGGTGAGTGTATGAGATGAACAAGTTATAATTAGCGAAGCGAAGATTAATTACTAACTAATTCTCTTTGAGTCCTATATTAGTTATAGTTTGCCTATGTTTCCTATAATATTAGAGCATGAAAATAAAGCACATAATCTAATATATAAGTATTAAATACATAGTAATAAAGCATGATAACACGACAAAGGCAGTAAGCAAACAAAAAGCAGTAAACTAAGCTATGGAAATAATGAGCAGTAACGAAAGAAGTAAGGGAGAGAGGACTGGACTCTGATAGTTGGCCCCCAATAAGATAGGCCCAACAATTGAGCGACGAGGTGATGGCGGACTCGACTCTTCAGAAAATGCAGCGAAGCTGGTTTGCGCCTGAGTTCCTTAGTAACTCAGCAGACCCAAATGAATACATGGCCAAAAAACAAGAAAATCATTAGAACCATATCCCACATTCCCAACAAAAATATATATGAGATGTATATAAACAACCAATTGGAACAAGAAAATAATCAATACTGTGGGAAATTATATTAATGTGGTGGTTCTACTTAGCAAATAATTTACATTGAAAATCTTTGGTTGTCATTAAACATTAAACCCCCAAAGAAATAAATGTGTCAATGTATTAAGGGCTAAGAAGGAAGTTTCACTCGAGGTCGATGCTCCCTTTGAATACCCCGAGACTTCAAAGTTCAAGGGACTCAAGGCCCAGGGCAATGTTTGTGCAGGGGAGAGCAGCCCAACCTAAAGTCAAACTCCACTCCCAAATACCATTAAACACTAACAACATATTTTTCTTATTGGCTTAAATGCCAATGAGGCCCTTTTAATGTAAACTAAATGATATAGCATTACTTACCACAAAAATATACTTTCCCTCCTGAAATAAGAACATACAGTCTACATTGGATACCAATCAAACATATACCAAATGAATAGATCTGACTTTAAAAACATATAGGTGAGGAGAAGAAGCATCATAAGCATACTACAAAGGCTTGAACATTATAGCAAAACAATATTCCCAGGAAAAGGCAAAGCTATACAACAACTCAACAGATAGAGAGGTTATCAAAGATATCTAGGACATGATCAACTTTCTCAATAGGTCTACAAATTTATAGACTAAAACATAGAATCCCTAAGGATTTATATAGAATCATATTCCTAATAGTGTTAGCTTCAAACAAATCATTATGTTCAGATAGCATCAGCAAAGATCCTTATGAAATTTTAAGGGGGGCAAATTTGGTTTTAAAATTAGCAGTAGAGAAAGGATTGGAGTGGTTCTGGACAATCTATGAAATTAGTAACTAAACAGGAACATGCAATATTCAGTTAGCTACTTGAACACTTCAAATACAATAATGATTTTATGTATACATGTAACGACCCGATTGGTCGTTTTAAGCAATTGCGTCCGGTTCAGCAATTTGAGGTCATGAGTAGTTTTATATAATATATTATTATCATGTGCATCATCGTCTCGGGGTTTTGAGTGGTTCATAAATGATTTTAAGGAGTGACTCTCATTTGAGAAGATCGATGTTGAAAGAATTGACCAAGATTTGACCTTTGAGTATTTGATCTCGGATCGGGGTTTTGATGGTTCCGTAGGTCTAGATGATGTTTTTGGACTTCGTCATATGCCCGCATTTGCATTTGGATGTTTCTAGAGGGTTTTGACATCATTTGGCAGAAGTTGGCAATTTAAAGGTTTGGAATTTTCCTAGGTTTGGCCATGATTTGAATTTAAGGCTATCGGGTTCGGATTTTGGTTTCCAATTATGGAATAGGTACATTTTGTTATATGGAACTCGCCTGCAAACTTTGGCATCATTTGGAGTTGATTTGATATGGTTCGGACGCGTGATTGTGATTCTAGAGGTTCTCTAAGTTCATGACGATTTCCATGCGTTCTGGTGTTCGATTCATGATTCTAGAGGTTATTTTGATGTTGTGATCACGCAAGCGAGTTCGTGTTATGTTTTTGGACTGGTGTGGGTATTTGGTTTGGTGCCTCGAGGGCTTGGGTGAGTTTCAAAATGATTTTATATAATTTTTGAGTGTTGGTATTAGTTCCATCGCATTTGCGATGTTTTTGTCGCAAATGTGACTATCGCATTTGCGAAACTGTGCTGCTGGAGAAGAGTTCGCATTTGCGAAGACATTTCTCGCATTTGAGTGTGGGTTGTTCGCTTTTGCGAAGATTTCTGCCTATTTTGCGGTGGTAGTTGTCTTTACATTTGCGATATTTTGGTCACAAATGTGACTTTAGCATAACTGCTCTTGGTTCTCTTTTGTGGGGTTCGCATTTGCGAACCCCATGTCGCATAGATACATATGCAGCCTACATATAGCTGAGTAATTCCCAGACTTAGCTTTATTTTGATATATTGTGAACCCTAGCCTCGATGGGAGGAGATCTTGAGGAAGGATATTCCTACCAAACTATCGGGTAAGTAATTTTAATAAACTTTCAATTATATTTCGTGATTATACATTATATTTAACATAAGATTCATGAGAATCTAAGGGAAAAATTTGGAGATTTTATCAAAGTTTTGAAAAAATAAAATTTTGTATTTGAGAGTCGAATTGGATTCGGATTTGGAAACAAAACACGTATTTGGAGTGCCATCTTCATCAGCATAATGGGGTAAGTGATTTCTTCACATACATGGTTTTTATGTAGATTCAAGCATGAAAATTGGTAGAAAATATGAGATTTTGAAAGAAACCTAGAAATTGGTATTTTGGATTTTTACCATGAAATTGGACATGGAATTTGGAATAAATCATATATTCGAGTTTGTGGTGTTATGGGTAAAGTTTATCTTCGAAAATATTTAGAATCCGGGCACGTGGACCCGAGAGGGTTAATTTTTATCGACTTTTCGAGCGGAGTTGGAAATTGTTTAAAATGATTAATTATGGGTGTGAGAATATATTTTGATTGGTTTGCAAAATTGTTTGAATAGTTTTGGATCGACAGGCATCAGTATGCAGTGGTTAAGAGGTTTCGAAGTTAGTTATAAAACTTCGGAGCAAGGTAAGTCTCATGTCTAACTCTGTGAGAGGGAAACTACCCCTAGGCGATGTAATTATTATGTGTTACTTATTGCGGAGGCTACGTACGCACAAGGTGACGAGACTCCATACGTAGCTAATTTTAGGCTATTGTCCGGGTAGACTTAGGTTCACACCATGCTATAATTGTACTATAGGGTTTAGACGAATTTCTCTCGCGTCATGTGCTTTCATTGAAAGGTTTTCCTTAAAAATTTATAACTCACACGTCTACTCATGAGTGGGGTCAATGATCCATTAAAACTTCTTATTATAATGGGATCGAGATGTTCGCCTCGGTAGGATTATGTACCACACTCTCATGGGAGAGGACCGTTCGCCTCGGCAATATAATAGATACTTCTATGGTTTGTGTCGTTCAACCCTCGGCAGTGCACAAATTATGATGGAAACGGGTTGTACGCCTCGGCAATTCTGTAAAATACTCTCATGGAATCGTGCGTAATAATTGATAAGAAGTTAGTGTATCTATGAGTCTTCCCGATCTGCATTATGATAACCTATCTGGTGAGGTCCATTATATATTTATGCTCCGGTTAATGAGGTGATTGATAATTGAGAGCTTGAGTCTATCGTAGAGAGGATGAGCATATCACGTATTTATACTTGTTTATTTCATTTGTTTACTCTGCCCCATATTTGCTTACTTCTTATTATAACTGTCTTATTGGACCACTAGTAAGTGTCGATGTCGACCCCTCGTCACTACTTCTCTAGGGTTAGGCTAGCTAAATACTGGGTATGCGTTAATTTACGTACTCATGCTACAGTTGTTGTACTTTTATGTGCAGGTACATTTATGTCTGGTGGTCATTTGGGCGCAAAGACGCGGATGTTATGAGGATTTACATGAGCTGAATTTCATGTTACGATCTGCAGCCTGCAGAGTCTCCATCAGAGCTACTTATATTACCCTATCTAATTTGTATTCTAGACAGATATTGTATTTTATTACATTTCCTAAACTTGTGACACCGGATTTTGGGGGTTCCTAAGGGTGGTTCATCATTGTAATTCACGTAAATATCATCATTTATCCTGTAAGTTCTATTTCATACTATTTAATTAAATGATAATTTTCATTTCAAAATACTAAAATGAGTAATTAGGTTAATCATTTACCGTTGGCTTTCCTGGCGGCGGTGTTATGTTCCATCATGACCTTTAGTGGATTTTGGGTCGTGACAACTTGGTATCAGAGCATTAGGTTCACTTGGGTCTCACAAGTAATGAAACAATCTAGTAGAGTCTTACTGATCGGTACAGAGACGTCTGTACTTATCTTCGAGAGGCTACAGGGCGGTTAGGAGCACTTCCCTTCTTGATTTCCCATCATGCGATTTGATTCCTTCGAGTCTTATGTCTTATTTCCTTCCTATTCATTCTTGTACGGTGTTGAGCACTCGTGTCAATTTGGTATCAAAGAGTTGCAGTGGTACTACAGACGTGGAGCAAGATGTTTCGCTCAGCGCATTCAAGCAAGTTATTATCGTCTTCGTGCGGAAGGATGTTCTGTTATTTCAGCTTAGTAGCTGTATTTTTTATGGGATCGAGGCTACAAGCAGATTGCTATGATGTTCAGACATTGTTATCACACAGTGTTGGTGTAATGGTGGGGTGTTTGTTTATCTATCGATGCAGTGAATGACTTGAAAGGAGGATTTCTCAGTGCATGATTTAAACGTTCAGAGTTTATTTCCAGTAAAGGAAAGGCAATCGGACTATGAATGTTCACGTTTGGGTTGATGGAGTAACGAGACTTGGTATTTTCGAGAGTGGTGTAATTTTCATCGGTGATGTGGTGTCGTTGTCCTTGTTTGAATGCATTAAGTTTGCCAGTGTTATGGTCTTCTTCAATTTTTCCTTGAAATAGCATTGTGAAATGATGCCTGAGAAGCGGTTGTCGGGGATGGCGGTGTGTAGCGGTTTCAGAAATCGAATTGGTATTTCTAATGTTGATGGCTCAGGAAAGATGCTCTTCGAGGAGACTTAGAGTTGGAAGCAATTTATTAGTTCAGGTGCTACAGAGATAGATTTTGATCTGATGCAACATTTAGGTAGCGAAGAATGAGTAAGGACATATGGGAGGTTTCTTGCGGTGGTTGAATTACTAGCCGGTCAAAGTATGAAGAGCGGAAGTCGAGAAGTTACTTAAAGGAGGGGGTTTAACCAAAGTGGGAGAGTGGCATAGTAGCATATGGGTTATGTGGTAGGGTAGCCACACGCCTTGAGGAAGGTTTAGAGCAATTTGGGAATTCATGGTGGAGAGTGACTAGGTCCACGGATTTTATTTGGATGCAACATGACTTCGAATTTGGAACGTATTGTTGTACTTTCAGTTCATGTCAATGGGGAAGGAGGAATCTTGGTGGGTTCCAAGGTTATGTAATTGTAGCTTCAAGCTAAGTGGGGGAGCCCCACCGTCTACAATTGGACTGCGTGGTTGTCTACTTATGCGATTGCTGGTTATTCGTGTATTGGTGGGTTATTACGACTAAGGAACGAAAACATCAGTGGTGATTCGAGCAAAGGATTTGAGGAATGTATGCTATATTTGGCCTTATTGATTCATGCTCAGGTTTTGGGAAGACTCAGAGTTTATGCTTCATGTAGATGTGATGTATAGGGAAAGTGATTAGGCCGGGTGCTTCTTGAGAGGGTGTTCATGCGCTAGTAGAGCCTTGAAGTTGATTATATTTAGGACCAAGTCAGAGTGGGTGACTCTCAACAATGGTCCTAGCGGATTCAAAATCTAATTGCAGTGCTTAATGATTTGGTTAAGTATCGAGCTTTTGCAGTGGATTATGAGAGGGACTTGGAGTGTTCTATGTTATGATCGGTATTCGGTGTAGCATTGGAAGAACGGGAGAAAAGAACTTCGAATTCGTAGATAGATTATCGGAAGGGGTGTACCAATTGGAGATGCTATTGTGTGCATAAGGAGAATATGAGATGATTTATGAGTAATAAGACGATGTGGCCTCATGATACGGGTCACTCGAGAGGAGTGCAGATTTAGTTCGTTATGTTTGAATGGAGCTATTATTATTTCTATGGCATGTCGAAAATAAATTGGAAGAAGTGGGGTTGGTTAGTAATGGTTGAATCAGTATGATTGTGGCAACGATCATTTTCTTCAGCATGAAGTTATACATGTAGTTTGTGGTTTTACACTTGGGCTTGAGCGCCACCACAACTTTGTTGATTTATGAGGTATTTGATTCAAATGGATTTATTGTGTAAATGTATTCCGGAAGAGTTATGGCGGTCTAGATCATGACTTGAGGTTTGTATTTTCTGCGGTTTGAGAATTCAGTTGCGTGTTGTGTTGGTTCTTCTGAAATGAGCTAAGTGAAAAGTTTTATAGCCAAGGAAGTGTTTACTTTACCATTAGGTCAAGAGTTATGATGAGTTCTGGTAATCGCGTATAGCGGCATAATAGGTGCAGTGAGCGGTATGGGGACTGGAAGTTGAAGGTCACAGTTGCGGTTCGGTGTTGATAGAGTATTACGAGCTCGATCGAATGAGAAGGAGTGAATTTAGATGTTCAGAGTAAGCTAACATTTTCTTTAGTGTCACTTGAGAATGGTGTTTTGTGGAAGAGGCTTTGTGTATTGACTTGCGGATTTTTGATTAATTTTACAGAATTTGAACGGTTGGTGGTATGGATATGCTGACCTTACTACCTGAGCGGAAGGCTGTAGGAGCTTACCCCACGGGGGATTTGTATAAGTGTCACATGTTGGTCACTTGATTGTTATAGATTGAAACCAAGTATGGAGGTTATGGTAATATCTCAAATGAGAGAGTTGATGCCTGCGAGGCATTCTATTCCTTGGGTGTAGACCGTGTGAGTTTGTTCTGAATTTGACGGATGTTCTTATGTGTCATGAATAGGTAATTGTGGGTCCTTGATAGGTCTAAATGTAGATATGTGCTCTATATCAGGCTGGGTGGATTCATTCAGCATAGCATTTCTTATGGCGGAGTCTTCGGACATTGGATGTTATTTCTGTCATCAGCTATTCCATGTAACACTCTACTGTGCCATTTGGGTTGTGAGACGGCTTGATTATTCGCACGTGTGATATGGTCCTGTGTATCTTGTGGTGTTATATTAGAAGGATGGCTCTCGAGATACAAGTCATTTATCGCACCTTAGTTGTGCTTGGGTTTTGTAGCGTATGGCGATATCCGTCTCCCCAGTGTTGTACTTTTGCATTTGGTGTGCTTGTGGTCAATATTCGGGTATTTCGTAGTTATGAGCTTTTTGGCTTGATGGGTACTTCCTCACTTATTGTCATATGTGGATCGGGTGGCACACTGCCACAGGTATATTATTTGGATCGGGTTGTACACCGCAACGGTATTATGTTTGGGTCGGGTTGCATGATGCAACAGTATCATGTGTGGATCGGGTTGCACGCCGCAACAATGATATGTTGAGTGCGGTTCCATGTATTTATTCTTGTGTATTTTGTTTTCTATTCTCTGAGAAGGGTTCATAGCATCTATTAGACCGTCTATTTCATTGCGCTCGCTGGGAAGTTCCTTTCTAGAGTTCATTTTTCCTTATGTATCGCGTTCGAGTTGGTAGCTTGCCGGCGCATTTTTGGTGTCATATGAGATTTTGTGCAGTGTCTGAGACGACATATTGCCTGAGCAACTTGTACTGGTGAGACGAGGTTATTGGACCTGGGATCAGTGTAATCAGATTAATATAAGGTACATTAAAAGAAGATATCGTTGTTCCGTTCAAAATGAGGTAATGGCTCTTGTCAGGAGGAGAGACCCCATAATTTATGGTTTGGGCAGGTGTCTATGAGTTCCTGCACATCTCTTTCATCGTTGCAGTATTGTGAGGGTTGAGACCGGGTTTATATGTGTTATGAGGAATACCACGGGCATAGGGTCGGTGAATTTGCAGTTGTTGTGTTGTGGGGTATCAGCATGGGTGCTTGATCATGTGTTGGTTCAGTGTGTGTTGATTGACATGGTGCTCGTATATTAGAATCAGTTATCGGGGAGAATTTTGGATGTTGGAATTTAGTTCTAAAGCTTGTTAGCTAAGGTAGCAGGAAGGAGTTTTGGTCTGACTCAAGCAAAGGTACTCACATGGGTTGTGATGGCACGGGTAGGTGCATGAGGTGTTAAACAATGATTTTGGACAACTTTGGAGCAGCTCTTAGGACGTTCGAGTACGAACATGTGTTTAAGTAGGAGAGAATATAACGACTCGACAGGTCATTTTCAGCTCTAGCGCGTCATTCAACTGTTTGAGTCTTTGAGTAGCTTCACTTAAGGTATTATGACTTGCACGTTTGGCCGGAATTGAATTTCGAGAAGTTCGGAGTTGATTCGGAAGGCAAATTCTCATTTCGGAAGCTTAAGTTGGAAGGATTGACTAAGATTTGACTTTTGAGTAAATCACCTCGGAATCGGGATTTGAAAGTTCCAACAGGTTTGTATGATGATTTTGGACTTGGGTGTTTGTCCGGATCGGGTTTTGGATGATCCGGGAGCGTTTCAGCGCTTATTGTGGAAAGTTGGTATTTCGGAAGAGTTTCATAAATTTGGGTTGAAGGGTATTTTAATGTTATCGATGTCTGTTTGCGATTCTGGGCCTGGGAATAGCTCTGTATGGAGATTCTGGTTTTAGGGGCGCATTCGGATGTTGATTTGGAGGTCCGTAGCTCATTTCGTCGTCAATTGGCGAAAGTTGGAAATTTGGATGATTTTGAGAAGTTTGATTGGGAGTAGACTTTTTGATATCGTGGTCGAATTCCGATTCTGGAAGTGAGAGCAGGTCCGAATGTCGATTATGACTTGTTTATAATATTCGGACGCAATTCATGATGTTATGTTGTTTGACGTAATTTAAGGCTTCGACTAAGTTTGTATTGTATTTTGGGATGTGTTGGTATATGTGGTTAAGGTCCCGAGGGCCTCGGGTGGATTCCAGTGGTCAACAGATCGAGTTTGGACTTGGAAGAAAGGCTGAAGCAGTTGTCTTCTGGTGTAACCGCACCTGCAAGGATTTTGCCACAGGTGTGGAGCCGCAGAAGCGGCCAAGAGGGATGCAGATGCGGATTTTGTTGCGCACTGCTGAGACCACAGATGCGGCAATCGCGCCGCAGAAGGGGGACAACACCTGCGGATTTGGAAGCGCAGAAGCGTGGGCGCAGATGCGCATGAGGGACGCAGAAGCAACCAGCGACCTTGGCTTGGTTTCTCACAGGTGCGAGACTTGGAGCCCCAGAAGCGACTGTCGCAGAAGCTACCTTCTCACTGCAGAAGCAAAATTTGTGTTGGCCAGTGAGACTTCTTTAAAACGGTGGTTTGGCCCATTTGCATCTCATTTTGTCCATGGGAGTCGATTTTGGAGCACTTTTGGAGGGCCACCCTCATCAACTATAATGGGGTAAGTGATTTCTTTACATTATGAGTTAAATACATGGTTTTTATGTGGATTCAAGCATGAAAAGTTTTTAGAATATGTGAGATTTTGAAAGAAACCTAGAAATTGGTATTTTGGATTTTTACCATGAAATTGGACATGGAATTTGGAATAAATCATATATTTGAGTTTGTGGTGTTATGGGTAAAGTTTATCTTTGAAAATATTTGAAATCCGGGCACGTGGACCCGAGGATTAATTTTTATCGACTTTTCGACCGGAGTTGGGAATTGTTTAAAATGATTAATTATGGGTATGAGAATATATTTTGATTGGTTTGCACAATTGTTTGAATAGTTTTGGATCGACGGGCATCGGTATGCAGTGGTTAAGAGGTTTTGAAGTTAGTTATGAAACTTCGGAGCAAGGTAAGTCTCATATCTAACTCTGTGAGAGGGAAACTACCCCTAGGCGATGTAATTGTTATGTGTTACTTATTGCAGGGGTTACGTACGCATAAGGTAACGAGAGTCGGTACATAGCTAATTTCATGCTATTGTCTGGGTAGACATAGGTTCACACCATGCTATAATTGTACTATATGGGTTAATTTGCTCATTTAATTCTTTTAGTTTGTCTTACGACTTGAGACCAGACTTGCGTAGAGTGATTGACTTGCTTTTGTAGAGATTTGATGGGCTTCATTACTAGCCGTGGAATAATTGTACTCCTTATACGAATTTCTCCCGCGTCATGTGTTTTCAATGAAGGTTTTCCTTAAAAATTTATAACTCACACGTCTACTCGTGAGTGGGGTTAATGACCCATTAAAGCTTCTTATTCTAATGAGATCGGGTTGTTCGCCTCGGCAGGAATATGTACCACACTCTCATAGGTGCGGGCCGTTCGCCTCGATAGTATAATAGATGCCTCTATGGTTCGTGTCGTTCCACCCTCGGTAGTGCACAAATTATGATGGGACCAGGCCGTACGCCTCGACATTTCTGTAAAATACTCTCATGGAATCGTGTGTAATAATTGAGAAGAAGTCAATGTATCTATGAGTCTTCCCGATCTGAATCATGATAACCTATCTGGTGAGGTCCATTATATATTTATGCTCCGGTTGAAGAGATGATTGCTAATTGAGAGCTTGAGCCTATCGTAAAGAGGAGGATCGTATCACGTATTTACACTTGTTTATTTCGTTTGTTTACTCTACCCCATATCTGTTTACTTATTATTATAAATATCTTATTGGACCACTAGTAAGTATCGATGTCGACCCCTCGTCACTACTTTTCTAGGGTTAGGCTAGATACTTACTGGCTAAGCATTGATTTACGTACCCATGCTACACTTGCTGCACATTTTTATGCAGGTACATATATGTCTGGTGGTCTTTTGGGCACAGAGACGCGGATGTTGCGGGGACTTATATTATCCTGTCTAATTTGTATTCCAGACAAATATTGTATTTTATTACATTTCCTAGTAGATGCTCATGCACTTGTGACACCGGGTTTTGGGGGTGATTTATCATTGTAATTTGCGTAAATATCATCATTTACCCTGTTTGTTCTATTTCATACTATTTAATTAAATGAGACTTTTCATTTTATAATACTAAAATAAGTAATTAGGTTAATCATTCACCGTTGTCTTGACTGACAGTAGTGTTAGGCACCATCACGACCTTAAGTGGATTTTGAGTCGTGACACGAGCGCTATAATAAGCCAGATGCCGGGATAAATCAATAAACATGATGCGGCGTGCAGCCCGATCCCATATTGTCACTCTCAATCAGGCCCTCGGCCTCACTCAGTCATCAATTTCTCTAGTCTCTCTCTCTCTCTCTCTCGGGCTTATAGTGTCGAGAAACTAGCCCAAAATGATGATATGACATAGTAATAAATAGTAATAGTGACTGAGAAATGATATGCAATAAATAAATATGACTGAGTACGAAATATGAATGTAATCAATAAGTCAACTGTAAGGAAATGACCACTATTGGTCTCAACAGTACCAGCAATAGGCTAAACATAATTTCTAGCATAATTGACATCTCAATTACTTTATCATATGATGAAAATATGGATATCAACAAGCAAAATCCACTTTACAGTTTCAAGGAAATGCCCAGGTCACAGTCCGTACGGTGCACGCCCACATACCCGTCACTTGGCATGTGTGTCATCTCAACACCAATCGTATAACACATAACTCGGGGTTTCCAACCCTCAAAGTCAAGTTTAGAAGTGTTACTAACCTCAATACGATCAAATCTCTACTCCAACACACCTTTGCCTCGCGAAACAACCTCTGAATGCCTCTAATCTAGCCATAAACAATTCAATATAATAAATATGGCTAAAGGAATCAATTCCAGAAGAAAATGTTAAGTTATTAATCAAAAGTCAAAAATTGACTCAAAATCCGACCCGGGCCCACATCTCGAAATTCGATAAGCGGCATAAAACACGAAATCCCATTCAACCCCGAGTATAACCATACCAAATTTATTAAAATCCGACACCAAATTGTCACACAAATTCCAAATCAAACTCTCCAAATCTCTAGCCTCAAACTCCCAATTTACACCTTAAATACACACCAACTAGGTGGGAAAATGAATGGGGAAGCAAGATTATTGATAAAAAATGAGCACAAGAATCCCCTCTCAAGAATAGCCCAAACTCGTGCTTGAAATGTTTGAAATGAAGCCAAAATCGCGAACCCTTGTTTTAATAATCTGCCCAGCACTTCCGTTTCTGCAGCGTCGTAGAAGCGACATCATACACGCATATGTGGCTCAGTCCACTCCTGTGGCCCCTCATACCGCTTCTGCAGACTCTCTTCTGCGAGAACCCAAACTGCCTCTGCGGACCACGGCCATCTGCCCAGTTCCACTTCTGCGGTCCCCTTGCCGCATCTACGGTATCGCATCCACTCCCTATCGCACCTGCGCGCCTTTTGCTTCTGTGCACCTCTCACCGCACTTGCGGCTATGCAGGTGCGGTAAACTCCTCGTACTTACGACCACCTGTACACTCCCCTCCAAACTCGCACCTGCGCAAGCCAGCCTGCACCCGCGAGCTCGCACCTGCGATCAAAGCTCCGCAGTTGCAGTTACACCAGCAGAGGTCCAACTTCAGCAATCACTGAACTTTAATTTTTGATCTGTTAACCATCCGGAATCAACCCGAGGCCCTCGGGACCTCAACCAAACATACTAACAAGTCCTAAAACCTCATACGAACTTACTCAATCCCTCAAATCACATCAAACAACTTCAAAAACATGAATTATACCCCAATTTAAGCCTAGTGAAACTAAGGAAATAAAACTTCTATGAACGACGCCGAAACCTATCAAAACACGTCCGATTTACCCCAACTTTTTCAAAAAATACATTACGAACTTATTCCAACTTCTGAAATTGGAATCCGACCCCGATACCAAAAATTCCACTCCCAGTTAAACTTTCCAAAAATCCAACTTTTGCCATTTCAAGCCTAATCCCACTACGGTTCTCTAAATGACAATCCGGACATGCTCCTAAGTCCAAAATCTCCCAAAGGAGCTAACTGAGCCATCAAAACTCCACTCCAAAGTCGTTTACTCATAGATTAAAATCCGGTCAATC
This sequence comes from Nicotiana otophora, assembly GCA_000715115.1. Lineage (NCBI taxonomy): Eukaryota > Viridiplantae > Streptophyta > Magnoliopsida > Solanales > Solanaceae > Nicotiana > Nicotiana otophora. The sequence goes on along the minus strand of AWOL01S0006843.1, from coordinate 20,220 downwards.
ATTTCAACTTAAGCTTTCAACCTTGAGACTAAGTGTCTCATTTTATTCTGAATTCACTCCGAACCAGAACCGACTACCCCGGCAAGTCACATAACAACTATAAAGTACTAAATGAGCAATAAATGGGGGAAACAGGGATATAACTCTCAAAATAACTAACCGGGTCGATACATCCTCCCCCTCTTAAACAAACGTTTATCCTCAAAGGGGTCTAGAAACGTACTTGGAGTCTCAAATAGGTGTGGATATCTACTCCGCATCTCCCGCTCGGTCTCCCAAGTAGCCTCCTCAATTGGCTGACATTTTCACTGCACTTTCAATGAAGCTATGTCCTTTGACCTCAACTTCCGAACTTGCCGATCCTAAATGGCCACCGGCTCCACATCATAAGTCAAATCACCATCCAACTGGACAGTGCTAAAATCCAAAACATGAGACGGATCGCCGACATACTTTTGGAGCATAGAAACATGAAACACTGGATGCACACTCGACAAACTAGGTGGCAAAGCAAGCTTGTAAGCCACCTCCCCAATCCTCTAAAGTACCCCAAACGATCCAATGTCCCGAGGGCTCAACTTTCCCTTCTTCCCGAACCTCATAACACCCTTCACGGGTGAAACCTTGAGCAGAACCTTCTCCCCAACAATGTAAGCAACAACCCAGACCTTCCTGTCGGCATAGCTCTTCTTTCTAGAATGCGTCGTGCGAAGCCGCTGCTGAATCAATTTAACTTTGTCCAAATCATCATGAACAAAGTCAGTACCAAATAGCCTAGCCTCACCCGGCTCAAACCAACCCACTGGAGATCTACACCGTCTCCCATACAAAGCCTCATATGGAGCCATCTGAATGCTGGACTGGTAGTTGTTGTAGGGAAACTCCGCTAGTGGCAGAAACCAATCCCAAGAACCCCCAAAATGAATGACACAAGTGCGTAGCATGTCCTCCAATATCTGAATAGTTCGCTCGGATTGTCCGTCCGTCTGATAGACACCGGTACACCGTAAAGGCGAACAATCTCGCGGATGTAAATCTCAGCCAACCGCTCTGAAGAATAAGTAATCCTACCTGGATTGAAGTGTGTGGATTTGGTCAGTCGATCCACAATCACCCAAATAGCATCAAACTTCTTTGATGTTTGCGAGAGCCCAACTACAAAATCCATAGTGATCCGCTCCTATTTCCACTTTGGAATCTTTAACCTTTGAAGCAATCCCCCGGTCTCTAATGCTCATACTTCACATGCTGACAGTTGAGGCACTGAGCTATAAACGCCACTATCCTTCTTCACTCTTCTATACCAATAATGTTGCCTCAAGTCCTGATACATCTTTGCAGCACCCGGATGAATGGAATACCGCGAACTGTGGGCCTCCTTAAGAATCAACTCACGTAGCCCATCCATATTAGGCACACAAATCTAACCATGCATCCTCAATACTCCATCATCCCCAATAGTAACATCTCTGGCATCACAGTGCTGGACTGTGTCCTTAAGGACAAGCAAATGGGGATCATCATACTGGTGCTCTCTGATGCGATCATATAAGGAAGACCGAGAAACCACACAAGCTAGAACCTGACTAGGCTCCGAGACATCTAATCTCACGAACTAGTTGACCAAGGCCTGAACATCAACTGCAAGAGGTCTCTCCCCAACAGGAATGAATGCAAGGCTACCCATACTCACCGCCTTTCTACTAAAGGCATCGGCCACCATATTGGCCTTCCCGGGATGATACAAATTAGTGATATCACAGTCCTTTAGTACCTCCAACCATCTTCTTTGCCTCAAATTTAGATCCTTATGTTTGAACAACTGCTGGAGACTCCGATGATCTGTAAACACTTCATAAGACACACCGTAGAGATAATGCCTCCAAATCTTTAATGCATGGACAATGGCAGCTAACTCAAAAGCATGGACATGGTAGTTCTTCTCCTGAGGCTTCAACTAGCATGAAGCATAAGCAATTACTCTACCCTCCTGCATCAAGAAACATCCAATACCAATCCATGAAACATCATAATATACTGTATAAGAACTAGAAGCTGAAGGTAGAAATAGAATTGGAGCTGTGGTCAAGGCGGTCTTGAGCTTCTGAAAGCTCTCCTCACACTCATCTGTCCACCTGAAAATAGCACCCTTTTGGGTCAATTTGGTCAAAGGCGATGCGAAAGATGAGAAACCCTCCATGAAGCGATGATAATAACTGGCCAAGACCAGAAAGCTCTGAATCTCCGTAACTAGCCAACTCTGAACCACCAATCTTCTTCGGATCCACCTGAATCCCCTCACTGGACACCACATGCCCCAAGAACGCCACTGAACTAAGCAAAAATCCAAATTTGGAGAACTTAGCATAAAGCTTCTCCTCCCTCAACTGCTGCAACACAATCCTTAAATATTGGGCATGCTCCTCCTGGCTACGAGAGTACACCAGGATATCATGAATGAAAACTATGACGAACGAGTCAAGATAAGGTTGAAATACACTATTCATCAGATGCATAAATGCTGATGGGGCATTGGTCAGTCCAAAAGACATCACGAGGAACTCATAGTGACCATAACGGGTACTGAATGTTGTCTTTAGAATATCTGAGTCCCTAATCTTCAACTGGTGATACCTAGACCTCAATTCAATCTTAGAGAACACCCTCGCACCCTGAAACTAGTCAAACAAATCATCAATGTGCGGTAATGGATACTTGTTCTGGATTGTAACTTTGTTCAACTGCCTGTAATCAATGCACATCTGCATAATACCATCCCTCTTCTTCACAAACAGAATTGGTGCACCCGAAGGTGACACACTTGGCCTAATAAACCACTTATCAAGAAGTTCCTAAAGCTGCTCCATCAATTCCTATAACTCAGTTGGTGCCATACGATACAGTGTAATAGAAATGGGTTGAGTTCCCGGTGCCAAGTCAATACCAAAGTCAATATCCCTGTTGGGCGGCATGCCCGACAGGTCTGCAGGAAACACATCCGGAATATCTCGCACCATCGGAACATATTCAATAGAAGGAGTATCAGGACTTATATCCCTCACAAAGGCCAAATAAGATAAACAACCCTTCCCAACCATCCGCCGGGTCTTCAAATATAAAATCACTTTGCTGGGAACATAGTCTAGAGAACCTCTCCACTTGATCCTTGGCAACCCCGGCATCGCTAGCGTCAAGGTCTTAGCATGACAATCTAGAACAACATGACATGGAGACAACAAATCCATACCCAAGATCATGTCAAAATCAACCATACTAAGCAGCTAGAGATCAACTCTCATCTCCAGTCCCCGAATAATCATTATACACGACCGATATACTCGGTCCACAATAATGGTGTCGCCCACCAACGTAGATACATGAACATTTGAAACTAAGGACTCACGGGGCATATCCAGATAATGAGCATAATACGATGATACATCCGAATAAGTGGAACCAGGGTCAAATAATACAGAGGCATCCATGTGGCATACTGAAACAACACCTGTAATCACTACGCCTGAAGCGACAATATCTGGTCTAGCAGGAATAGCATATAATTGGGCCTGACCGCCATCTGATCAGCCTCCTCCTCTTGGGTCACCCTTAGCTGACTGAGCCCCACCCCGAGCTGGCTGGGCAGGTGGTTACCCAAATCTCCACGGTATCTTTGAATATGGCGGCAAGTACTGAGGTAGATCCCGAGAACCAGAATACCCGCTAGAAGCAACCAATGCAGACGAACCCTTAACTGAAGGAGAATGGGACGAACTCTGATCTGGAAGGGCACTGAGAGATGACTGACCCTGATGAGTACTGTATGAACCATTACTGATGATGCACCATGGTGAATTGGACGAGCTATTTGAGCGTTCCTATAAGGACGACCCCTGCCGCGATAGAACTGACCTCCAGAAGGAACACCGCTGAAACCACCCGAGCTATGTGGCCTCTTGGCCTCCCTCTATCCACGCTCTTGACTACGTACCATCTCTCTCTGTCAAGCAACATCGACCACTTCGTCGAAGGTAGCACCAGATACCCTCTCCCTAGCCATAAGCAACCGGAGCTGATATGTGAGGCCATCAATGAACCTCCTTATCCTTTCCCTATCAGTGGGAACCAACCAAACTGCTTGATGAGCCAGCTCAGAAAACCTCATCTCGTATTGCGTCACAGATATGCCCTCCTATTGTAACTGCTCAAACTATCTGTGTAGCTCCTCCCTACGAGACTGCGGCACGCACTTCTCCAAGAAGAGAACGGAGAACTCCTGCTATGTAAGTAGTGTTGCACCGACCAGCCTGCACCTCTCATACACCTCCCATAATCTGAAGGCGGCCCCAGTGAACTAAAAATTAGTGAACGAGAATCTACTGGTCTCCAGAATACCCGCAGTGCGAAGAATTCGCTGGCACTTATCCATGAAACCCTACGTATCCTCTGATTCAGCACCGCTAAATGATGGAGGTTAAAGCCTCCCAAATCTCTCAAGTTTCCTCTGCTCATCATAAGTCATAAAGCGGACCATCGGGGCCAGAGAAGTGGCTAGTGCGGCCTGAGACGAAACCACCTGAGCAAGGCCAGTGCAAACCGTCAATCTCTAGGCCAAAGCCTCCTGAAGGACTTGAATCATAATGGGAACAACTGGTGCATGAACTAGCCCCACTGGCTCAACAACATCTAGAACCTGCTCCTGGGCTAGAGCAACTGGTGGATCTGCAGGTACTGCTCTAGCTGTTGTACGAGCTGCATCTTTGTCCCTACCACGACACCTACCGCAACCTCGGCCTCTCATGGCCCTAGTTGGTCGTACTGGTGGTTGTCCATCCTATCCGGTAGCACGTGTCCTCACCATCTATGAGGAAATAGAATACAAAAGTTTAGTTACCGAAATCAACAAATCCGCATGACAAGAACAGAAGAATATGAAGTTTCCTAGGGGTTCGGAAGCCTCTCGAAGATAAGTACAGACGTCCCCATACCGATCTGCAAGACTCTACTAAACCTGCTCATAACTCATGAGACCTATGTAACCTAGGCTCTGATACTAACTTGTCACGTCCCAAAATCCTAACCTGTCGTGATGGCGCCTATCGAGGTACTAGGCAAGCCTAAATTTAAAATATTTCCAACACTTTTAACAGAAAAATGAATGAAATAAGTTTAAACAATAAAAGTTCTCATAAACGGGATAGAAGCCCAAAACACAATATGGAAGTTCCCAACCATCAGGGTGTCACATGGTACATGAGCATCTATACATCACAAGTCTAGAAATTATTGTCTATGATAGTCTGAAACTAAATACAATATGTTGAAAGATAAGGAAAGAGAGACAAGGTCTGCAAAATGCCAAGCAGCTACCTCGATCGTCTCCGAATATCTAAACACCACAACTCAGCAAATGCCATGACCGGAAGCACATGGATCTACACACAAGGTGCAGGGTGTAGCGTGAGTACAACCAACTCAATAAGTAACAAATCTAACCTTTAGACTGAAAGGTAGTGACGAACTCAGTAGGTACACTTCAACATAGAAACAACAGTACAAGAATGTAGGCATGCTTCCAATTTCAACAGTTAAACTCAATTCAAGTAAAATAGATCAAATTCCGAATGATATGAGAAGTGTGACCTCTCTACATCTACATGCCAATACACATATTGTATGCAATGCACCACACTAAAAGTCTCGTGTACTCACACTCTCAGAATACTCAATCTCTCAGTACTGTATATGGCCAATCTAGTCCACGAAAGATAAATCCCATATATATATATATATATATATATATATATATATATATATATCAACTGACAATCAGTCACTCAGTAATGTATAAGGCCAATCCAGCCCAGGGGAAGATCCATCCTCGAATATAAATGATTCAGAGAAGATCCATATCCAGTGAAGATCCATCCTTTAAAATAATCAATTGTGCTCACTTGGGGTGTGTACAGACTCTGGAAGGGCTCCTTCAGCCCAAGCTCTATAATAAGCCAGATCCAGGCATAAATCGATAAACATGTTGCGGTGTGCAACCCGATCCCATACAGTCACTCTCAATCAATTCCTCGGCCTCACTCAGTCATCAATCTCTCCAGTCTCTCTCTCGGGCTCACAGTGTCGTGAAACTAGCCAAAAATGATAATATGACATAGTAATAAATAGCAACAGAGACTGAGAAATGATATGCAATGAATAAATATGACTGCGTATGAAATATCAATGTAATCAATAAGTCAACTGCAAGGAAACGACCACTATGGGTCTCAGCAGTACCAGCAATAGCCTAAACATGATTTCTAGCATGATTGACAACGCAATTACTTTATCATATGATGAAAATACGGATATCAACAAGATAAATCCATTGTACAGTTTCATGGAAACAATCACAGTCCGTACGGAGCACGCCCACACACCCATCACCTGACATGTGCGTCACCTCAACCACCTATCGTATAACACATAACTTGGGGTTTCGAACCCTCAGATCCAAGTTTAGAAGTATTACTTACCTCAATCCGAGCAAATCTCTACTCAAATACACCCTTGCCTCACTAAACAGCCTCTGAATGCCTCGAATCTAGCCATAAATAATTTGATATTATCAATACAGGCTAAATGAATCAATTCCAGAAGAAAATGTTAAGTTGTTAATCAAAAGTCAAAAATCGACTCAAAAGTTGGCCCCCTGACCCACAGCTCGAAATTCACTAAAAGTCACATAACTCGAAAGCCCATTCAACTCCGAGTCTAACCATACCAGATTTATCAAAATCTGACACCAAATCGTCACCCAAATCCAAAATCAAACTCTCCAAAATTCCTAGCCTCAAACTCCCAATTTACACCTTAACACCTTAAATACACAACAATTAGGTGGGAAAATCAATGGGGAAGCAAGATTATTGATAAAAATGAGCGCAAGGGACTTACCTCATGAATCCATTCAAAAACCCTCTTAAGAATCGCCCAAACCCGTGCTTGAAATGTTTGAAATGAAGCCAAAATCGCGAACCCTTATTTTAATAATCTATCCAGCACTTCCACGCATTGGCGGCTCAGTCCACTCCTGCGGTCCCTCACTCCGCTTCTGCGGACTCGCTTCTGTGAGAACCCAAGCCGCCTCTACGAACCACGCACATCTGCCCAGTTCTGCTTCTATAGTCCCCTGCTGCATCTGTGGTCACGTAGATGCGGAACTCCCTATCACACATGTGCACCTTCCGCTTTTGCGCACCTGATAAGAGAAAAATATCATGCATAAGTTTAGTTGGAATCTAATTTTTAGTACTAATATTCTTTCTTTCTTTGCAGGAAATAATTAAACTAATAAGAAAAAGGAACAATGAGAAGAAAAAGTTCACTTTCCAAATTTGCAAAAAAGAACTATAATGCTGAAACTTCAAAAGTAAAGTGGTGTATGCAACTTTACAAATGATGAAAGTATTTGTGCACATGAAACAATCCAAGCAAATGACCCACTTGCCTATTTGGAGGATTACATTTCAGCAAACTTTACAACTACAAGGACATGCACGTTGCCATCTTGGGAAAATATATGTGAGAAATCAATGTACATGATATATTTTTTCATCTATAAATAGCACTACATTGACCTTATCATAACACACAGAAAAGTAAGAGGACGGCTTCTTCTTTTCATTGCTTCTTTCCGTACTTTCTTTTCTTCTTTTAGCTAGTACCGTGTCTTCATTTCTAGTTATGAATAAATTATAATGTTAGAAATTACTCTAGCACCTATTTTTAATTAAATAAAGGGAATTATTCTCTTGAATATTTCTTTCTATTTTCTTATTTAATGGGCAAGAATATTTCCGTTGTCAGTACTAACTCCATTATGGAGTAATTTTTCTTGTGTTGGGGGAATGACAGATCTTAATATTTCTATATAATAGTAGATTTTATCCTTCAATTTCACATGTTTGAGCTGAAGTTTTTTTCATTTAAATTTTATCTGCTTTATAGTTATGTGTTATTTAATTTGTTAACATCTATCTATTTCGTACTACATATTAACTTCTTACTAATTCTGTAAATGAAAGAGGTGGAAGAGTAATATAGTTAATTTTGGTATTGATAGATGTTAACTTTTATTTAGTGACATCTAACTCTTATATATTAAAAATTAATTCTACACTTATTTGTAATCGAAAGAGGCGAATATTGTAGTAATCAGTTATAACAAGTAGGGTAACCGAAACGAACTTACTAAAAAGAGCAAGTTTTAGTTTAAGCCTATATTTCTCGCTCTTTATCATTACTATTTTGACGATTAATTTGTATAAGAGAGAGGATTGCAATTAATTGTTCAACTTAAGTAATAATATATACATGTAATCGTGAGAGGTATTTATACATTTGTGAGAAATAGAAATTGAAGGATAATTTTATCTATTATATAAAAGAAATATTACCAACACCTTTTTATTATATTTGTAAAAAATAAAATATTTTCTATTACTCTATTCATGCATTTCTAGTTAGTTAATTCACAACTCAACTTTTCCTGATTTTCTCAAATAGTAATTAAAATAAGAAACGTCTGTAGAATAGATAAACCAATATCTGTGGGTTCGACATCTTTCTATACTATAATTTGACAGGGTAGATATTTAAATTTTATACACGCCAGACACTCGTTAAATTTTTGACGCCATTGTCGGGGATTGGCAACATCTACTTCAGATTAATTGTTTTATTATTAATTTGAATATTATTTGTTTTATTATTATTGTTATCTTTGTTTTGTTTAGTACTATAACTATCGTTACTAGTAATGTCTTTCTAGTTTTCTCTTATTATCAATATTACTACTTACTGTTTTCATATCGTTTACTTTCTTCCTCTTTTTAATTTTTATTTTACTCTACAGTACCGTACATTGTTTCTAGGATCAGCTAGCTCTTTTAATTAAAAAACAAAAAAGAAAATTGCTTTAAGGATTTCAGGTAGTTTATGACCCGCTCTTCTATAAAAGAGTTAGTGAGTTACGACCCAGAAATTGAAAAATCTCTTCTATTGCGCAGGAAAGGACAAACATCATCCGCTCAAAGCATAGCTTGTGAAGAAATGGAGAACGAAGAACTTAACAACAATCAACTCCCACCACATCAAGTAGAAGAACAGTTTGATGAGGTAGCTCCACGACGTGATAAAATACTCAGAAATTATGCAAGGCCAGATCATTTTGAAGGAGAATCAAGTGTGAGAAGACCGCCAATTGTAGCAAAGAACTTTGAAATTCGCACAGGCTTGATTCAAACCATTCAACAATCATGTCAGTTTACTGGTGATGCAAGTGAAGATCCTCACACCCATCTAACTAATTTTCTTGAATTAGTTGAAACTTGCAGGTATAATGGAGTCATAACAGACGCTATCAGGTTGTGATTTTTTTCTTTTTCATTAAAAGGTGAAGTCAAAATATGGTTGTGAAGTCTGCCGAGAGGTTCACTCACTACATGGGACCAAATAACTCAGAAAAGTTTTAATAAATATTTTTCACCTGCAAAAACATTTAAAATGAAGCAAGAAATCAATAATTTTGTGCATACAGATATTGAATATGTATATCAAGCATGGAAACGATTAAAAGCAATATTAATGTAATGACCCAGCCGGTCATTTCGGGAGTTATAGCCTTATTTTCCCCACTTCTACTTCTTTTTGTGTTATTCAGCTGTATTATGTTATATCGGGTTAGTTGGTTTGGGACCGGAGTAGTTTCAGAGTGAATTGAGGCACTTAGTCTCTTAAGTAAAAACTTAAGTTAGAAAAGTCAACTCGATATTGACCTATGTGTAAACAATATCGGATTTGCATTCTGATGGTTCTATTAGCTCTGTTAGGTGATTTTAGACTTAGGAGTGCGTCCATAATGTGATTTGGAGGTCCGTGCTAGAATTAGCCTTGAATTGGCAAAATAGGAAATTTAACAATTTTGGTCGGCAGTGGAAAATTTGATATCGGGGTCGAAATGGAATTCCGGAAGTTGGAGTAGGTTTGTAGTGTCATTTGTGATGTGTGTGCAAAATTTGAGGTCATTCGGAAGTGGTTTGGTTGGTTTCGGCATCGGTTTCCGAATTCGGAAATTTAGAAGTTCTTAGGCATGAATCCGAGGTTAATTTGATGATTTGATGTTGTTTTGAGTGATTCGAAGGTTCGACTAAGTTCTTATGTTGATATATGACTTGTTGGTATTTTTGGTTGAGGTCTCGAGGGCCTCGAGGTGATTCCGGGTGGTTAAAGGATTTGTCGAAGTTGGAAAATGCAGCTGAAGCTGCTGCTACTGCTATTTTCGCACCTGCGGAAGAAAGAGTCGTAGGTGTGAGGCTGCTGGTGCGCGTGGGGAGTTTGCAGGTGCGGGCAATGCTGGGCTAGGCACGATGTGCAGGTACGAGTTGGAGGTCGCATCTGCGAGCCTGCAGGTGAGAAACCTGGGGCGCAGATGCGGAAAGGGGAATGTTGGACATGCTTCACAGATGCGGCCGCCACGTGTAGGTGCGCATTTGCCGTAGATGCGGAGACTGGGAGGATAAGTGAGTTGCACAGGTGCGGCTCCTTGGACCGTAGGGGCGGTCGCGCGGTTGCGAGTAAATGGCCGCAGGTGCGAAAAGCCTGGGCAGAGGGTACATATTGCACACTTCGCGAATTTTGGTGCATTCTTCACCATTTCTATTTGGTTTTGGAGCTTTTGGTAGAGATTTGAAAAGGGAATCAAGGGGGTTTCATTGAGGTAAGTTACTTGAGACCTAAAACTTGTATATATGGTGATTTTCCGTTGTTTAATCATTGTAATTAGTGAAAATGGGGAGTTAGGGTTGGAATATTTGCAGAGTAATTTAAGGATTTGAAGGACCAAACGAGGTCAGATTTTGATGAATTTGGTATGGTTTGATTCGTGAGTGAATGAGCTTTCTAGTTTTGTAAAGTTTGTCGGATTTCGAGACATGGGTCCGGGGGTCGGGTTTTGGTCTAATTTTGTATCTATTCTTGTGGAATTCATTCCATTAGCGCGTATTGATGGTATTGTACTGATTGTGAATAGATTCGGACCATTTAGAGGCCGAGTCCAGAGGCAAGAGTATTGCGGGGTAGAGATTTGACCAATTCGAGGTAAGTAACGATTGTAAATCTAGTCTTGAGGGTACGAAACCCCAGATTTTGTATCATTCTGCTATTTTTAGTGACGCACATGCAAGGTGACGGGCGTGTGGGCGTGCACTGTTGGGGATTGTAACTTGGTCCGTCCAGTAGCAACTGTAAAGTCGCATAATTTGTTGAAACTATATGATACTTATATGTTTTAGAAAGAGTTTCTGTAAATTGGGCCGAATGCCATGTTTGGGCCTTGTGCCAGTGCTGTTTGGACCCTTAGGGGTTTTTTCTTACTATCCTCCCATTGTTTTCGATTGAAAATCTATACTCAGTCATGTTTATACTTGTTTACCGCATAACTTAGTTTTATGATTTTATTTTGATGCATATAAATGTTTGGGCTGAATGCCATATTTTTACTTAAATGCCCGAGTGGCTTGAGAGGTTTATGACTGAGTGAGGCCGATGGTCTGATTTGTGAGGATATTTATGGGATCGGGCAGCATGCCGCAGCATGTTGATATCGGCCGAGGGCTTGATTGTGAGGATGAGTGTGGATCGGGGCTACCCGCCTGCAGCATACTTTATTATTATAGCACGTGAGTTGTCCGTGCAACACGTGAGT
>AWOL01S0006841.1:99669-109892 GCA_000715115.1 Nicotiana otophora | reverse complement strand
TTATTATCCGAAATTATTTCTTGATGTATTGTGTTGACCTTGACTTTTTCGTACGAGACTTTGAGGATTTGTATTTTTGGGTTATACCTGTTCTGATGATTGAGTTGTTTTAAGTGAGAAAAATTTTAGTATGTTTTAATTTAATAAATTTTATATCCAAATCAGTAGTTTATCTGATGCTTTATTTTAATGAAAATGTCATTTTCTTCACTCAAACAATTTCTAAAATAAACTTACCTTGTTGTTGATTTCTTACTTGATTTAAAGATTTTACCTTGCTTTATTGAAAATAAATTGATCTTATGGATCTTATATACAATGTTGAAAAGTGTCCGTGCAGCTGTGATATGAAAAGTGGGCACGAGGTGCTGGGAAAATATGATAATTTATTTATGGGCACGATGTGCCGTGGATAGATGAAACTGGGCTGAGACCCGTATTTTTATGATTATGAAATGAAGTGTCACATGGTGACTTTTTAATTGAAAGAATTATATTCAAAATATTTATTTGGAAGGATTCTTATTCAAAAGGAATTATATGAAAAAATTATATTTGAAGAGATTTAGTGAAAAAAAATTTATATTCGAAAGATGTTTATTTGAGGAAATTATATTTGAAAAAGAGTTTTATTCGTAAGAATTATATGCGAAAGATATTTAATTGAAGAACTTGATTTAACTGGGTGTAATTGTATTTATCAATTAATGAGCGATATTAATGGTGATTTTATTGTCTTACTGTGCATATCACTGGTTGCTTTATGTTGCCCTTATTGTTATTTATTTTCTATTATATTGTATATCATATTGCACAGGTTATTAGACTAGTAAGTGTCTTGACTGTACCTCGTCTCTACTCCATTGAGGTTAGTCTTGATATTTACTGGGTACCGATCGTGGTGTACTCATACTACACTTCTGCATATTTTTGTGCAGAGCCAGGTATTAGAGATATCGGACTTGGGCAGAGTTTAAGCGGGATCATAAGAATTCAAGGTAGAGTTGCTTGGTCATCGCAGTCCCTTGGAGTCTTTTCATTTCATTGTATTGTTCATTTTTAATATTGCATATTCGGTCCTCGTGATCAACACATGTATTCAGTTAGAGTCGTGACTCATTACTACCAGTCTTGGGGGGTTGTATATTCATATGTGTTTCGCTGTTAGTTTTGATTACTTATTTAATTAAAAAAAATGGCTTCAAAATATAATTGAAATCGGCTTACCTAGTCTTAGAGACTAGGTGCCATCACGACGCCTGTGGTGGAATTTTTGGGTCGTGACAAGTTGGTATCAGAGCTCTAGGTTCATAGGTTCTATGATTCACAAACGAGTCTAGTAGAGTCTTGTGGATCAGTACGAAGACGTCTGTACTTATCTTCGAGAGGCTATAAAACTATTAGGAAAATTCCACTCATTTCATTCATGTCGTGCGGAATTTGTTGATTGTAGAATTTGAGCCTTTATATCTCTTTTCTCTCACAGATGGTAAGGACACGTGCTACCGGGTTAGCTGAGCAGGCATCTACACTTACTGCTAGGGCTGCAAGAGGCCGGGGCCGAGGTAGAGGCCGAGGCAGAGGTCGAGGAAGGGCACGTGCCGCGACTAGAGCACCTGTCAGAACAACAGTTGAGGTGCCGCCTGTAGCTCCAGTTTGGGGACAGGTACCAGAAGAACCTATTGTTACCCCGGACTTCAGAAGGCTTTAGCACATTGCCTGAATATGTTTGATACATTAACCCAGGCGGAATTGACCTTTGTTGCACCAAATATTCCGCACATTGGGGGAGTAGCTCTCACTCCTACCACAACTCCAAAGCAGCAGGTTCACGTTGGTCAGGTTCCGGGTGCAATACCGGTACAACCTGTTATTTCGGTTCGGCCTGAGATCAGGCCAGAGGCATCTGAAGAAGAACAAAAGAGACTTGAAAGGTTTAAGACGTATAGTCCACCTACTTTCAGTGGCACAGCTACAGAGGATGCCCAGGGATTTCTAGAAAATTGTCATTGTATTCTCCGTACCATGGGTATTGTGGAAGTGATAGGAGTTGCCTTTACTACATTTCAACTATCAGGCGCAGCGTATCGGTGGTGATAAATCTATGAAGAAGGTAGACCAGCCGATGCAACACCACCAACTTGGGCTTAATTTTCGAAAATGTTCTTGAAAGAGTTTGTTCCCCAGACTTTTTGAGATGCGTGGCGCACAGAGTTTGAACGGTTGCATCAGAGCACTATGACAGTGTCAGAATATGCTATCAGGTTCAGTGAGTTAGCCCATCATGCACCTATCTTGGTTCCTACAGTTAGAGAACGGGTCTGCAGATTCATTGAGGGGCTCGATTATGATATTAAAATATGCATGACTCGAGAGTTGCAAATTGATACTCCATTTCAACAAGTAGTGGAGATTGCAAGGAAGATTGAGAGTGTTTTAGGCGAGGAAAGGGAGTCTAAGAAGGCCAAAAGGTCTCGAAGATCTGGAGGGTTCAGTGAATTTTACTCTTCAGCCAGGACCCATTATAGCGGAGGCTCGAGCAGTTAGTCAGCTCAGTCTACACATCAGATTACTCGGGGTGCTCCAGTTTATAGTGCACCACTAACACGAGATTCTTATAGTGGTTATTCCAGTTATCCGGCACAGACTCAGTACGAGCAGCCGCGACCTCAGAGGAGTTGTTATGAGTGTGGTGATACTAGGCACATCATGAAAGATTGTCCTTGACTTGGGAGGGGTGGATTTCATCATAACACTCCAGATACAAGCTTTATTCTAGTTGATACTCCACATGTACAGTCAACTAGAAGTAGAGGACAGGCGGGTAGTGGGCGCCTAAGAGGTGGAGGCCCGACCCGATGATATAATCACTATGATTTGGCTGAGGCCAATACACCAGATGGTGTCGTTACAGGTACGATCCTGATTTTATATAAAATGATATTTTCCCTTAGTGTGATTCGGATCTGAATATTGAGGTGAGTCCTCTTATTATGCTCCGATTATGGGTGAGCTTCATAATTTTGTGACCCACTTATATGTTTATCCCTGTTGGAATATTTAAAGATGTGAGCCCGTGTCTGTCATTTTATATTTGGTACACCATTGAGGGCTATAAGTCCAAAAGTAATTTTTATTATTCATTACAGCGGATTTAATGTGTTACGGAATAATTGATTCTAATTTTTTTTTTATGAATTATATGCCCTACCGGTATGAGGGTTCATTATGTGTTGTGAAAATTATTTATGAAATATATTGAAAAGAAGAAAGAAAGGAAATTAAAATTTCAGTTGGCACAATATGCAAAAATACTTGTGATTCGGAGTTGAGGACGAGATCCTCACATTATTTTTTATATGATGTGAAATATTTAAACCGGACTACAAGCCTTGGTGGAAGTTATATAAGGACGAGGTCCTTGTGGTAAAATATTTATGAGTTTAAAATTCTCCCTTTGTAAAATTTAATTGTACAATAGTATTTATATGGAGTCATGTCTCACATTCTATTGTCAGTGTTGTGAAATTTGAAATGAGGTGGTGGTTAATATGAAATTAATTGATGATGCCGAAATTAAATATGAACAACTTTTAAGACTAGAGATGTGGTGATGAGCATACATATGATGTGCTTCATGTCCTGATATCATTGTGTTAATGCAGTGCTTGTAATGCTGAGATTAGTGTTATTGATGTACACATTGTGGTGTTTTGTTGGATTGTGGATATTTTGTTAGGAGTTGTTTTGGTGTTATTCTGGTAGGTGGTTAGGCCCAATTACAGGGGGGACTCTGCCGAAATTTCTGAAAAACGTGGGAGTTAGAAAGATTTGGGAGATTGATATGTACGAAAGAAGAGATAAATTATGTTATGTGTTGAGGGCGAATGATCCTAAATGGGGAAGAATGTAATACCCCAGAAAAATTTTGAAGTACTTCAACACTATCAAAAAAGCTGATGCGTGGGTAGGCACGAGTTGCTATAGCCGGTTGAGACTAAAACTGTACGTTGTTGTGAAAATCAAGCCTTTTGAAAACGTTTAGAGTGTAAGAAATTAGTCTTAAAGTTTACAAATATGGATAAAAGAAATAATCTCAAAAGAGATGGTGTTATCGGGCTTATCTCAAATGCGGTAACGTGGGATCAACTACGAGTATATGGTAAGAGTAAAAAATCATCAATTTGGTAACCTTAGAAAAATTCTTTGCACGTTTGAGGACGAACGTTTGTTTAAGAGATGGAGAATAACGACCCGACTTATCGTTTTAAGAATTAATGCCCCATTCAGTGACTTAAGGTCTCGAGCAGCTTCACAATATGTATTATGACCCGCGGGTGTGGTCGAGTTTGGTTTACTGAAGATATGAAATTTAAGGAAAAGAACAATCCTTATTTAGAAGCTTAAATGAAAATAGTTGATCGGAGAGTTGACTTTAGAGCAAACGACTCCTGAATGAAATTTTGATGATATGAATAGCTCCGTATGGTGATTATGGACTTAGGATCGTGTCCGAAAAATTATGTAGAGGAATTTGGTCTGAAATGGCGAAAGATGAATTTTTGGGAAGTTTGACCGGGGGATTGACTTTTTGATATCGGGGTCGAAATCTGATTCTGAAAATTTGAATACCTCTGTTATGTTAATTATGACTTGTGTGCAAAATTTGAAGTCATTCCGGATTGATTTGATGTATTTCGGCACAAGATATAAAATTTGATAAGTTCAAGTTCATAGATTTTGATTTGGGTGCAATTCGTCGTTTTGATGTTGTTTGAGGTGATTTGAGAATTCGACTAAGTTCGTATGATATTTTAGGACCTGTTGGTATATTTGGTTAAGGTCCCGAGGGGCTCGGGTGAGTTTCGAACGGCTAACGGATCATTTTTGGCCTTTGAAAAATAGCTGATAGATGTTGGCATTTTCTTCTGCTTTTCCTTATACGCGATCGCGTAAGTCCGTCTGCGATCGCGTAGAGTAATTTGGTCAGAGAAGATTTTGTTCTACGCGATTGCATGAATGGGATTTCGATCGGGTAGGCTTAATTGGGCAACAGAAAAATTTGTTCTATGCGATCGCGTGGGCAAGTCCGCGATCGCGTAGGTTGGGCGAGCTGTATCATGCGAACGCGTGGCTAAGGCCGCGTTCGCGAAGAGGAACGGAGGGAGGAGCTGGGCAAACGCGCTTAATGCTTCGCGATCGCGTAGGGTAGCGGAGTCAGTGCTTTGCGATCGCGTAGGATTTTTGCGATCGCGTAGAGTTAATTTTGGCAGTGTTGAAATTGTGCTTCGCGATCGCATGAGGAAGTTTGCGATCGTGTAGAAGAAATCAATGGGCAGTGAGTTTAAGTTCTGAAATTGGGACTTCGTCCCATTTTTCATTTTTGACGAATTGGAGCTCGGGAAGAGGCGATTTTCAGGAGTTTTTCAAGGAAAATAACGGGGTAAGTGTTCTTAACTCAATATTGGTTAAATTACCCGAATCCATGGCTGTTTTTAACATTTAATTGGTGAATTTAGTTGGACAAATTGTGAAAACCCTCTTGGTCTAAATTTAAGATTTGGAAGTCGATTTGTTGNAGATTTAGAGGTTGATTTGTTATTGGAATTCGATAAAATTTGTATGGTTGAACTCGTATCGGAATAGGTGTTCGGATTTCATGAAAATTTTGTCGGGTTTCGAGAGGCAGGCCCTGCGTTGACTTTTGTTGACTTTTTAGAATAAATTTTTAAGTCGACGTTTTATTATCCGGAATTATTTCCGATGAATTTTAATGAAGTTATACAATTGAATTGGATAGATTTGAGCTGTCCGGAGGTCAATTCAAGCGAGAAAGCGATTTTGAAATATCGACATAACTTCAATAAGGTAAGTATCTTGCCTAACCTCGAATGGGGGAATTTTTCCTTAGGCATTGGGTCTTATGTGGAAATTGTGTAATTTAAAATCATGAACGCGATGTGACGAGTACGTATTTGGTTTATATGTACAAATTATATCGGTTGAAATTCAGAGACGCCTTAAGTATTAAGTTGGAAAATTATTGTAACTTATTAAATCCCTTATTGTCATACCTCGTTCCTTGTTTGCCGAGGTTGTTTTTATATGATAATTTGGTGTGATTGCCACTTGACTTTTATGTGAACTCTGTATTTGTTTGAGTTGCCATTTTTATGAAAAATACTTTCATTATTGATTTTACCTACAAATAATTTAAATGGAAAATTTAGTTAATAAGATGAATAAATCTATTTATTTCCTGAAGTTGTGATTTAAAAGAGGTGTTGTTCCTAGATGAATTACTTTTCAGTTCACATTGTTGAAAATTTGGTATTGAATTATAAAGGTCGTGAATCATATGGAGGCAAAGTGCCAAATTGTGAAATATTATTCGGTTGAGTTGTTCACTCCCGAACATTTTGTTAAGATGTTGTGCACATTATGATCGAGTCGTGGCTCCTTATTGTGGAAAAATAATATGTTGTAATATTGGAGCACTTGATGTGCAATTTGTGATATGTTGGAATATTTGAGCACTTGATGTGTAATTTGTGATATGTTGTAATATTTGGGCACTTGAGGTGCAAGTTGTATTATGCTGTGATATTTGGGTACTTGAGGTGCGATTTGTGAAATATTATAATATTGATATGCATGCAGTGAGATAAGGGTGGCTTGAAATGCGTGGCTAGTAGGGAAACTACTAGAAGTCATGCGGTGATATAAGGTTAGGGTGTTGAAACGCATGCGGTGAGATAAGGGTGGCTTGAAACGCGTGGTTAGTAGGGGAACTACTAGAAGTCATGAGGTGTGATAAGGGTGGCTAAAACGCGGGATGCTATTTCGGAAAAAAAATGATTTCTTTAAAAATTTAATGTGAAGGCTCCCGCGGTGATATAAGGAAATGAAAGATTGTGAATTTATTTATGATTTGGGACTACGAGGCGGTACCTCGGGAGTGCCCTTTTGTTGATATTCCTCTATGACTGTACTTGCCTTTGATTATTTTATTTTTTCAAAATTTATAAATTCTTGTGTTCTCCGTGATGTATTATTTCACTTAATATTAAGTGTTTTGTATTTCTTGATGTATTGTGTTGACCTTGACTTTTTCGTATGGGACTTTGAGGATTTGTATTTTTGGGTTGTACTTATTTTGATGATTGAGTTATTTTAAGTGAGAAAAGATTTAGTATGTTTTAATTTAATAAATTTTATATCCAAATCAGTAGTTTATCTGATGCTTTATTTTAATGAAAATATCATTTTCTTCACTCAAACGATTTCTAAAATAAACTTATCTTTTTGTTGATTTCTTACTTGATTTAAAGATTTTTACCTTATTTTATTGAAAATAAATTGATCGTGCGGATCTTATATACAATGATAATAATAATATTGACACGTGAACTGTCCGTGCAGCTATGATATGAAAAGTGGGCACGAGGTGCCGGGACAATATGATGATTTATTTATGGGCACGAAGTGCCGTGGAAAGATGAAAATGGGCTGAGACTCGTATTTTTATGATTATGAAATGAGGTATCACATGGTGACTTTTTAATTGAAAGAATTATATTCAAAATATTTATTTGGAAGGATTTTTATTCAAAAGGAATTATATGAAAGAATTATATTTGAAGAGATTTAGTGAAAGAATTTTTATATTCAAAAGATGTTTATTTGAGGAAATTATATTTGAAAAAGAGTTTTATTCGTAAGAATTATATGCGAAAGATATTTAATTGAAGAACTTGATTTAACTGGGTATAATTATATTTATCAATTGATGAGCGATATTAATGGTGATTTTATTGTCTTACTGTGCATATCACTGGTTGTTTTATGTTGCCATTATTGTTATTTGTTTCCTATTATTTTATATATCATATTGCACAGGTTATTAGACTAGTAAGTTCTTGACTGTACCTCGTCTCTACTCCATTGAGGTTAGTCTTGATACTTACTGGGTACCGACCGTGGTGTACTCATACTACACTTCTGCACATTTTTTATGCAGAGCCAAGTATTGGAGATATCGGACTTGGGCAGAGTTTAAGCGGGATCGTAAGAATTCAAGGTAGAGTTGTTTGGCCGTCGCAGTCCCTTGGAGTCTTTTCATTTCATTGTACTGTTCATTTTTAATCAAACAGTATTGTATATTCGGTCCTCGTGATCATCCCATATATTCAGTTAGAGTTAGCGACTCAGTACCACCAATCTTGGGAGGTTGTATATTCATATTTGTTTCGTTGTTAGTTTTGATTACTTATTTAATTTTAAAAATTGAAATCGGCTTACCTAGTCTTAGAGACTAGGACCATCACGACGCCTGTGGTGGGATTTTGGGTCGTGACAGTTATAAAGGCTATAAAGGTCCGAATTCGATCCAATTGCCTAAAGCCTCGAACTTATGAAAACTTTCATAAGGCATGAATGAAATAAGATCTTCACAAGGCAGAAAATAAAACAGAAACAAGTCGGGAAAGGAAAAGATCTTTATATATATTCAAGAGTGTTTACAACGTCCGAACAGGACCTTACACAAAAAATAAAAAAACTCTAAGTCTCCTGGTTATCTCCGGAGGCGGCCTCTTTTCCATCGGGCTCCTCCCCGCTCTCAGACCTACTCTTGCTCCCATCATCATCATCGTCATCATCGAAAGCCAAGGCTTCAGCATCGGCTTCGAGCTCTTTAGCCCTTTTTATCTCTTCGGTGAGATCGAAACCTGGAGCATGGATCTCCTCGAGGGTCTCCCTCCGAGATTGGCATTTGGCAAGTTCAGCAGCCCAATGTGCTCAAGTTTTAGCGGTCTCGGCTGCCTCTCTTGCTATTACCTGAGCGGCTTCAGCGTCGGCCCGATAGACGGCCACGAATGCATCTGCATTACCTTTGCTTTTTCAGCGTCAGATTTGGCTTTGGCAAGTTCAAAGGCCAACCGAGCCTCGAGCTCCTCTATTTTTCTTGCTTGGACTGAGCTCTTCTCCTTCATGACTTGAAGTTGGCTTTCGGACGATGATAATTGGGCTCGAGTAGATTCTTTTTCTGCGACGAGACGGTCCATACCATCTTTCCATCCTAAGGTCTTCGCCCTTATCATATCGACCTCCTCACAAAGCTTCCCAATCACCTCAAGCTTTTGCTGCAACTGTGAGATCGAAATATTAACCATTGTTCAAACAAATAATACTATTAGAATACATGCGCGATTAAAATTTTACTTCTTTGTAAAATTATGTGATACTTGACTTATATTCGTGCAACGCACAAGCATAGAGACTTACGTAATTCATATTTGTACCTATTAAATTTGTAAAAAGGTCCAAATCCGCCGTTAAATTTTGATTTACAGGAACTTTTGCTTAAACATAAACTATCATTTCTTCTATCATATCTGTCTACGAATTTAGTCTTTCATTCCATCAATAAAAATTTGCTTAAAAAATAACCTTATTGTCACCAAACATATTATATATGTTCTTTATTTCTACCGAGGCTTCAACTGAGGCAGTTAAGTAGTAATTCGAGCTATACACCGTAGATGCTAAAGCCTAAACCCCCTCTAATACTGATTGAGAAAACAAATAACTTCTTTATGACCCCATTGATACAATAGCCGTTCAGTATACTATATCGGTTTAAATTTTACAAAGGCCAAAGCATATTAACTTGGCAACCTTACCCCTACCTTGAGAAGGTAGAGAATTTATTTCCCCCAACTCTGGCTCAAGAAAAGATATTAAGATCAAATAAAATATCATAAATTTTCTTAATCACAATCGTTGAATGCCAAATCAACAAATACACTCTTCCGTGGAATGCAGCTGAATTAACGAATATATGTTCAGATATTCTCTCTAACTATAGTAGCTCATCTTGTTAATTGGCACAGACTAATATCCTCCTACACAATAGATCAATCATTCAGCATTTACAGATTTGTTGACTAAAATAGACTAATGTATAGATGTATTCATCAACAATTCAAAATTAACATATTCATATCCTGCTTTCAGTTTTAACATCAAATCTATTGCTTCAATCCTGTCTAGGTTTAATGCTTTTAGCAGCACTCCACCATTGCTGTCTTTCAGCTCACTTAAGGTGACTCCTTATAGTATTGTCACATGCTATTGGAAACGGAATTTTATTGCTTAAATTAATCCGCAACCGGGGGGGGGAGGATTCCGATTTCGGTGAAGTTACAAATTCGAAGAACTCG
>AWOL01S0006841.1:74642-97661 GCA_000715115.1 Nicotiana otophora | reverse complement strand
GGGGGGGTGGTTATAAAGGGAAGAAAAGCTGGATATTATACAACCATAATGATTACAAAAATCAAAACCGCTCAAAAGGGACTGGACTTAACAGTGACTCTTCAAGCTCACGAAAACCTCGATAGACGGCTTCAGTTTGATTTTGTGGAAGAGGCAATCTTCGCACTTCTGTCATATATCTGCAAAAGAAAAACCCACGTACAGATTTAGATATGCACTAATAAACATATATAATGACAAAATGAGATAAGTACGCCAATCCTAACACATATAAGGTTTTACTTGAGTTCGTCAGAATTATACCCGTCCTAGTACACTTATTTTGTAACCAATAAGGTCATACCAACCTTCTTTTCTCACGCATTTCCAGCTTTATTGTCTGTCTAGTAAAAACCCTCTCCCCACACCCACAACTCGGCAATAAGAAAACAACAAAAAAGATAAGGAAGAAAAAATGCACTAAAAGCTCAAACAATCTTAACAGACTTTAAAAAAAAAAAGAGATTCTCAGTTCCCTCACAACACATGGAAAGTACACGTAAATCATAGACCTTGCAAAAATAAATGGAAAGATCAAAGTACTCCTCTTTCCTAGGCCAACTAGAAAAGCAGATAAAAAGGCACACTGGTAAACTGGTGCACCATAAAGTATTTAATAAATTCTAAGCTATAGCAAACCAGCCTTATTGGTGGAACCATAACATGCAGAAGATAGTGAAAGACACGAAAAGCCTATCTTGGATACTGCTGAAATGAGTAAAATGACATATATTAGTGAACAACGGAAAACTAACCGATTTGCTGCACTTGTTATTTTATCGCGAACACCTTGATTAACAACTGCTGTCTGTCCTAATGATAAAGTTCCACCAAGAATCAGAGAGGCTCCAGTAACACTTGTACCCATTCCCTGTGCAAAGACAGAAAGTGCCCATTCACGAAGTAAAGTCAGCACGGAACGCAGGAGACGCAATCTAAGATTTGGAGTGGGCAACACTGCCCCACTGGATACCAGCTGGTCATAGGTATTTAATACAGGCTCTACTGCACCCTTGCAAGCAGCTAAAAGGGCCCTTGGAATATCTTCATCTCCAACAGATTCAACACCAGAAACCACTCGCTCCTTTGCAGTATTAAAGAATCAATTAAGAAATTAAATTCCAAAATGTAGAGCTGTACTAATTGAAAGCAAAGGAACTAACAGAGTGAAAATGGGCAAGAGTAGCTCAAAGGGGGAAAGCCCATACCTGTGCAGCCTTCTCAAGGTGAAGACAAAGAGTATCCAATGGTAAAACCGCTCCATCTCCGGGATACACATGGGAACCAACCCTCTTCAGTACAGCACAAGCTTCAGCAATCCCACCCCTTGTAAGAGCTTGATCAATGAGCCTAGCCCAAGTCTCTCGCACTATGCTGCTATCAGCATCACCAGAGTAGCTAGCAAAGTACAACATCTCCAGACATATCTGTAAGCCAGAAACAAGAAAAATCTTGGTTCAGTTGCCTGAACTTGGAGATTTAACAATGTTGACGAAACTGAACAATCTTTTTATGTTCAAGCAGATGAAAGTGATCCAAAAGTACATTTTGTTAAGTTGATGGCTTAACCTTTCTCTTTGACTTTTTTAGGCTACTTGACTACATTCAAATTAATTAAAGAGAAACTTTGCACATTAAACAATATGTCCTAGATTGCCAATGATGTGTGAAGGATAGCATGTAAAATTAAGAATGAGTTGCCAAATCCTTGACATGAAGATTTTCCTTCTTTAAATCCAACGAAGAAAGAGTGAAGGAAGAGGAGGGGATAGTTGGAAATGGCTGAAGAACTCTGGTAGCATTCACACAAGCTGAAACGTTACAATTTACAAACTGTGACTTTTGGATATGACCTTTGAGTTGTCCTTTCACATTGCTGCACAGAAGCTCATATAGATGCATATATGGCTCTTCGACTCTTCCAAACAGGAAATTTTGTATTAAAAAGGTTACAAATAGCAGAACTCGGTATTCTATTGCTCTTATTAGTTCTAAAAAATCCAGAAATCGCCTCTGTAGTCTAACTTGTTATGCAATTCCTATATAAAATCACTTTCTGAAATACACCCATGCAGAATAGCCATCTTCAAGATCTAGAGTTGTCTTGTCTACCAGAACATTTATGACAAAAAAAGGGTACAGCATATAGTATGAGTTCTTTAAGAAAACAGAAAAGATCATTCATAAAGTAGAGCATGTTTACAAATGGGTGTCGATTGTTTCATACCTCCCATAGTTCAAAGGGAACAGCATAGTCATTATACAGCTGGGTAATGCTCTTCAACTCCATTGATAACTCCTTGGCCTTTTCTCGGAGAATGCGCACAAAGTTGGGATCAACAGAGTTACTCATATTGGGTGATGTTTCATTGGAGCCAGATTCAGATGTGCCTGTAGATGCCTCTAACCTGAAAGCCATAGCCTCTAGTTCATCTTTAATCTTTATTTGAAACTGAAGAACAGAAAGCTTTCCTTCGAGTAAATCCAGCAACCCATTATCAAGAGCACCCCGGGCAGAACCACTCATACCATCCGTGTCACTGGCACTCTTTGCTTGCAAAACAGCATTACTCAAGTATTGCCGCCTGTCATTACCCAAATTAGACAGCAAACTCTGGTCCGACAACAAATTTCTATGAACTAATGCAAAAAAGTATTTTCTCCATCCAAAATATGCATAGCATACTTTCCATTTCCGTTACATCCCAAAAGTGTTTAATAACATTCCACTAACAATATGATTTTATACAGCTTTTAGCCTTTCACAAGAACAACTGCCTCAATTCCAAGCGCGTTGGAGTCGGCTATATGAATTCTTGTTGACCATGTCGCTCCATTTCAGCTAATCTCAGAACAGCTTTCACAAGTTTCAAGAATTTAATTCCATTTTACTAACCATATTTAGACTTTATATTTAAACTTTACTGTTAGGTTTTATTGATCAAACTAACTTTAGAACCACTATCTCTATATTTTCTTCCACTACAGTTAACATAGTATGCAAAAATTTTAGTGCACAATCTAATACAGTGATATAAAATGGAACAAGACAAAAACAAAATGAGGTTCGTTCTGAATAGCATAAACAGTTAAACAATGACAAACTAAGAAACCCTCTGTCCACAGAGAAACAGCAAGTATGGCTTTCTGAGCCGGACCAATGAGAATAGGTAACAGGCTTGCTTCAATGTTTGAAAGAATCAGTAGTGCTCCTGCCCCAAAATAAATTTTAAAATACTGCATCACAAAGCGCTAACAGCACCTGAATTTATAAGATGGCTATTAATTTAATGAGCATCTGTTTCATCTTTGCTCCAAAATTTAGGATTTGAAACAACAGGAAATTTCCATTGCGGAAAAAAAAACAAGACATTTTTAGGACCCTCATTAAATGTTAGGAATTAAGCTGAATACTATATTGAAAATTTAGATTGCAGAATTGGAACCCCTTGAACTTACAGCAGAGGATATAAGGGTGCAGTATAACAAAAGTTCTCCCGGAACACCAACTTAACATCTCAAACTCCTTATGCAATCAAATAGTGACGAATAATTCGGGACAGATGGAAAATAAGATTGAGAACTGTCTTCACATATAAGAACTAGTAGTTTGTGTGTTAGATCAAACTACTGTTTTTGTTAATTTGGGGAAGGAAAAGAAATACTCTACATGGTTTGCATAACAAATTAATCAACTCTAGTTTAAAGGTATGTCTCGCGTACAAATTTCTTTATCATATAGGTGAATATCTACTAGTTGGGAATAGGTTTTAGACTTGTTAGAAAACTTCTAATATTATTTCTATTATATATACACGGGTTTTGCTAATTGTATACATCCTTTGTTTTCTCTTTTATGCCCCTAGAAGCACCCCTAACAACATATTAGTAGGAGGGACTTTATTATCCTTTTGTCCAAAAACAAAGCCTGCCTAATTCTTATTCTCCCTCTTTTCTTTTCTTCTCACGTCAATGCTGAGACCACAAGGAGAAACACATAAATGGCTGCAACCTAAAGACAAAACAGAAATTAGAATATCATAAGGACAAATAGCCTTTACTTTCTCCCCCATTAATGTCATTCCCTTTCGGTTCTCTCAGAAGAAGCTTCAGCAATCAGATTAATATAAAATCAGATTCGGATGGCACTAACCCGTCATTTTTGTGATATTCCCCCATTAATGTCATTCCCTTTCGGTTCTCTCAGAAGAAGCTTCAGCAATCAGATCAATATAAAATCAGATTCGGATGGCACTAACCCGTCATTTTTATGATTTTATCAGATCTAAAATTGCATATGGCATTCTGGTATCACAGATCAGAGAGTGGGGATGGGAAGATGAAAGATTGTATTTTGGGTTCTCTTATTAAGATGGGTGACAATTTGTGAAGAAGTATTGCTTCACTTGCACAGATTGTTAAATTCTTTTTTTGATAAGGTAATAAATTCATTAAAAAATGGCAAGAACATGCCCGTATACAAGTAGTATACCAAAAAGTAGAAAACCATACAAGAGGACATGGTTTTCTACGAATGACACCCCATCTTCTATACAAATAGGAACCTCATGGGTGCACCAAAAATAAATAAGGGAAAAGAGGTTACTCCTCAAGTGTACAAGGTCTTTCTCCGCTCCATCAAAAGCTTTCCTATTCCTCTCACTCCAAACAACCCACATGAGTACTAGAGGAGCAACATTCCATGCCCTACATCTTCTCTTCCTTCTTCTGAAGGCCCAAGTGCCCAACTAAACACAGATTGTTAAATTCTTGTGGGCACATTGCATGATGATAGAAGGAGAAAGAAAGAAAGGGAGAGAGCTTATCAATTTCTATTTCTTGAGTGTCTATGGTGTTGGTGGAGAGGATGGCGAAGGAGAGATTCTGAAGAGAGAGAAGCTGGAAAGCTGTAAAGTGGGGGATAGGGGGCAAAATTGTGATGGGTTTTAATTTTTATTGGAAAGAAGGAAAAAAAATCTCCTAGTAATGAATGCCAATTAACTGTTAGGGGTATTTAAGTAAAACAAAAGATGTATACAATGCTAACCTACTACAACCATGTAGTTGGTTCGCAAAACCAATACACACACACACACACACACTTTTTTTTCACTTCTATTTTATTTGGTATATGATGTTGACATGTTGAGCCTAAATGGTAAGTGAGGATTCATATAGCCGACCCTAACTTGATTGGGACTGAGGTGTAGTTGTTGTATACAGGAAATTGCAGAATTATGTGAAGGCATAAATGAAACATTCAAGCAAGATTATGAACAGATAACATTAGCCTTCTATTTCAATTTTTCACACATCTAGATACGAAGTGCAGGCTGCACACCTATCATTCTGGGAGGGTTGAAGCAGCATAACAGTGTGACTTTAAGAATAAGCTTCTTTCCTTTGTGCCTTCACACAATTAACTCACACCACTTAAGCTCAATCCTAGAAAAATGACATAAATATTTATTAGGTCAGTTGAAATAAGAACCTTTGCTCTAAAGTAGGAGCATCCCCTGCATCAGTGGAGCGCCTTTCTGCCAGTCTCACCAAAACATGGGCTGCAAGAACATGCTGCCGCTTCAAAACATAAAAACGAGCCAAAAGCTCGAAATATTTTGCTTGGTTGGATGCCACAGGTACTCTAGCATGAGCCAAAGGTGACATTGGAGATGCCACAGCAGAAGCAGCACGAACCTGCAAAACAAAGTGAAGAAATGAAGAAACTGAAAGAACCGATCTCAGGAAATTGGTCGCATAAAAATGGCAAAAAGTTAATGTAAGTTGGTTGATAGTAATGTGTTGAAGAACTCGATAAGCATCAATATTGAGGATCACACATGAGAAGAAAATGCATTATAGAAATAGCAAACTACAATAAACTGCTGCTAGCTTTGATTGTAGGAGACTTAATTGTAGAAGATTTGATTTAGGAGATTTTATTCTAATTGATTTGTTGTAATTGCTGTAATTGATTTCCTTCCCTAAATTAGTCATAGGACCTTTTGTATAAGTACTCTTGCTCAATGTATGTAAAGATATACAGAAAATACAATCCGCCTTCTTGAAATCTTCATAAACAAACCTCATTTGTAGGTTCACGACCAGAATTTTGCAGAAAAGGCACCAAATCGGGGCCACCATATTCCAGTAGTTCATCTTCCAGGCCCAAATCGATTAAGGTTCGATACAGATAGTGATGAAAAACTCTGTCCGAAGATTGCACACCAAGTTGGACAATCTGGCATATATACTTTTTCCGAGAAGCTTGATCAAGAGTAGATTGAGCGACAGGTCTGATAGGAGATCCAAATTCCCTCTTTGAAGCTTCACCTTTTAGAGAATGCAAAGCACTGGCAATAATCTCATAGCACTGCTCACGTTGAGCAAGTGCATGATCTCGATTTCCATCATCTATTTGCTCATTAAAAGCATCACCAGCAGGGTCAAGAGCTTGTGCCCTTTGCAGAGGTAATAGGACCACGGCTTCATAAAATCTGCAATATCATAGCATGCTAAGCACAAGACGCCACTAATCTAGGTAATGAACAAAACTGATTCTAGATAAAGGTGAAAGATGGATCTAAATGAACTGACCTCAGGTCTTCAAAACGTTTACATACAGTCCGCAGATCTGCAGACTCTGGGACTTTGCTTAGGTAATTGAATGCCTCTCTAGCGAGGTTTTCTCTCTCCTCTGCGTCTAATGTAGCAGCAGCTCTTTCAAGAGATTCAACTGCTAAGTAGAACTTGTAATCAGATTCCTTGTAATAGCTTGAACAACCCTCTCGTAGTCTACCACTTATGTCGTCAACAGTTCCCCTGCCATCTGGACCAGTGTAATGCTGGAGAAGCAGATAAATAATACTTGAAGAAACATGTCTTAAGTGCAAGCAATAACACACTAAAATGGAAATCTAACATTTTTTCCCTTTGCAAGCAAGCAACTATCTAATGCCAAACTGGAAATCACCCGCATCTGAAAATGAAGAATTTTGTAGTGCATGTTAAAGTACCTCCATGAGAGCAGATACAAGTCTCGTAGCGAGTCTGTCTCCCTCTTCTGAACAAACTAGTTGATGGAATGTCAACTGGACTAAGGCCTGCTTGATATTGGCATCAAAATTCTGAATCAAGCGTGTCAAGTGATGTTGTGCAAGAAGTTGCAGCAAAAATAGGGCTTCGCCACATCGAAGGAGCAACTGCCTGATACACTCCATTGCTCTAACCTGTAAAACAATTCGATTCGTTTTGCAAGTGAGTTATGCCTGGGGATAAAGGAGAACCAATTCTTTAAAAGATTTACCTCCATGGCAGCAAGTTCAGCAGAATTATAAGGAAGCCGTTGCCTTTTGTTTGATGCTCCACCTTCATTGGAAGCAGAAGATCCAAATAGATTTCTTACCATACTTCTGTCACCAACCCCAAAATCCGAGCCAGTTCCAATCAAAATTGATCCAGTCAGGTCACCTAGGCCAGCAACACAACCATAAAGTCCCCTTCTCTGATTCCTCCTAGATTTAATGAGCTTCTCTAAAGAACGTATCTTGTCTTCAAGGATTTGCATTGCCTCACCAGGAAGTCGGCAGACAATTATTACATTGTCAGATGCGACTGAGGAACCTGTGCTTCCTTTTGTGATAAAAACGGGAAGCTCCCACAAAGGTAGAAGTAACCTTGATGTGCATAAGCAAAGACCTTCATGAGCACCGGAGAAAACAGGCTCAGCTTCCTGAACAACCTGGCCCATGCTAAATCCTCCAGCCGGAGCTCTAGTATTTGGAAATGCACCGCTACCTTCTAACTGCGGTACTCCAACAAGTCTTGGATCCTCATATGCTTCAGCTGCCCTCTCAGCTGCAACGTTACTTATTAAAGTCTCAGTATAGATTATCCTTGCGGCAAGCAGTAAACACATGGCAGCAGACTCTCCAGGTCCAAAACGACTAAAGAAATCCTCTAATAATGACCTAGGCGAATTAGATTCCAATAGCCTCCTGAGTATATCGACTGGTCTGTTAAAAACTACTTCCATCATGCCCATTGTGCTGAATATGACAATTCTCCTTCTTGGTAATATATGTTGGGTTGAAAGATCGCCTCTAGCCCAAAGTTTACCAGAGGTTTTTTCACAGGATTCACCTGAGTTATCATAGCCACAGAATTCCAGCTGTAAATAAAGTGACTGCACCGCCGCTGCTGTATCTGGTAGGGGTAGGACATCTGCCACGAAAAGCATCCTCCCTTCAATTGGCAGGGATGACACCAATTCACGAAGTGGGCGGGAACTCCTTGCAACTGCTCCCAAACTACTAGAAGAAGATTGAGAGCCTGAATCACGATTTACAATAAGAAGAGAAGAAACAGTTGATGGAGATGAATCAGAAAGGAAAAGAGTCCCAGCAGAGTAATAAGCTGATTCTATCTTCAATGACAGATCTTCACTCTGTGATCTACTAGCAAGAGATACAGCTCCAAATGGAAGCCCACTACCTGCCCCTAGAGGAGGAGCCGGCCTAGTCGTTACAACTTTTAAGCAGCTTGGCTTCTGATGGTTAAGACCACCAAAACTTCCAGCAGAACTATTGCTTCCACCAGAAGAAGAGGTGGAAAGATACATCCTTCTGCCATCTGATAGAACAGCAACAAGGTGTAGCCACTTTGATTCTAAGGAAGACAACGGTGAGATGGAAACAATAGTTGTTTTGGCTGATCTAGGAGCCCTTGAACCTGCTGGTTGCCTACCACCATAAGTATCCCTCTGATTTATCAAATTTCTCCCTTCTGCTACCTTTCTAAGGGGTCCATCCCCATTTGCTCCAAGAGAAAACACTTGAATCTTCATCTCTTCGGTACGTGCATATAAGATGTGTCTCTCATTGTCAATGACCATTTCAACAATGGGGTCAATGGCTCCAAACTTGAAAACATTTGGCACCACCCACCTGCAGGAAATAAAACAGCTATTATCCTTACACCTCACTCCACACTCAGGCTTTTCACTTTAAGGTCCTAAAAAGGCATGCAAAGATGAGGAAAAAGGCTAAGTAGGCAAAGTTGAGAACTTAGATGCTTATACGATTCTGGAAAGCCCTTGATGACTATGCAAATTGCAAAAGCAAAGAAACGGAGGTAAATTAGAGTTTCGTGTAGATTACTGAAAAACCTCCACTCCCACCCCCATTAAAAGAACAAATTAAGAGAAAAGTGAATACCTTGATATAATACTTCCGACACCTGCAGTTAGACAGACCTTGCGGCATCGTTTCTGCCACCCCGAACCAGTTGAGTATTGCAATTCATAAATGTGGCCATCACGGCCAGCAAGGAAAATGTGACCTCTGTCTGTGCAACTGATACATGTCATGGTCACTCCATCAGATGGAATTGTATAATCTGGTAATTGCTGAAGTGACACCTCAGCATATGGATCAGTTCCGTCGCTGCTCCCAGAATGACATACACCTACAAGGATCAACTAAGTGCAACAGAGCTAGAGGTAAATGGGAGGACCAAAGGTAGAACAAGTTGATGTTGTTAAAAGATAAGAGGAGGTAACATGGACTTGAAAGTTGAAACAGAAGTCTAAAGTTCAGCGGCAATTTAAGCAAACTAATGCCGACATCACTAGTCCATTAGAGTTCTGATACTTACTCTTTTGATAAAGTAATAATATTATTGATGTGGGGAAACTCCCTTATACAATTAGTATATAAAAAAGCAGGGAACCAACACAAAAATATGGTTCTTTACCCCAAAAAAAAAACATGAAATCTCCTATATTACCAATAACGATCTTATGAATGCACCAAAAATTAACTTAAAACTGGAGGCTATTCTTTAGATGTACAAAGTCATTCTCTACCATGATACTGATAAGTGATAACTCAAATGATATCTGCACTTCTCCATGTATGAGATCCAATATCTCCATATCTATAGGCAATATGGTGTACGGCTAAGCACACAGATATGATTGAGGACAAAACAACAAACAAAAAACAAAATTAAATATTTCTACATCTTTAAATTGCTAAGCTGATGTTGTAAAAGCCCAACTTTTGCAAGCTCAAGAGCTGAATTATTTAAAGTTAGTCCTCAATCTTTCTAATCATGATCCTCGGTCAAAAAAAATCCCAAGAGCTTTAAAGAAAAAAATTAATGATGAAAGTTACACCTATAGAATAATAGAATTACATAAAGTAAAACATCAGAATGTCTATCAAACATACCCACATGTTCAAGATTGCTAAGATAGACATAGAATCACGATCAAATGAATGGAAATGCATATCACAAAGCTTGGATAAATAAAGTTTAAAATTCATGAAGATATAGTACCTCAACAGGTGTTGCCAAGATCAGAAGATACTGGATGGCCTCCACAAAAATTCCAGGCTTGACTTTGGCTAGGGCAACAGCACATATAGCTTGTTCATCTCCATTATATTCAGGACAGTGGCCATCCCTAAACAAAACATGATACCATTAGTTAAAACAAAATACGCAAAACAAAATATAATACTAACTCCGTCCCAATTTTTGCGATGCACTTTGATTAGGCACGGAGTTTTAAGAAAGAAAAAAGAAAGGCTTTTAAAACTGGTCTAAAACAAGACATAAATATTTGTGTGGCTATAAATCATCTCATTAAGGGTAAAATGAGAAGTAAACCTAATTGATTCTAAAACTAAAAAGGTATCATTGTGACAGAGGTCGTAGACTAAAAACCAAAAGAGAATAAAGCTTTTTTTGTTGGATAGGTAAAGTAAGGATTGTGTCTGATAGAGTTTTGTCTAGGACTGCTAGCGGTTTATGGTGTCTTCGCACTTATTTGTTGTCTTTTACGATGCTGATATTATTTTTCTGGTTTCTTTTGTTGTTACTGATTTATTCTTTTGTTCTTTTCTGATATTATTGTGTAACGACCCGACCGGTCGTTTTGATAATTACAACCCCGTTTCCGCATTTAATGCTCAAATTGGGCTTTAAAGTTGTTGTGTGACTTGTCGGGGCAATTAGCTCGGGTCCAGTAAGGTTTTAGAATGAATTGGAACACTTAGTTCCAAGGTTTAAAGCTTAAGTTAAAATAGTGACCGGATGTCGACTTATGTGTAAACGACCTCGGAATTTAATTCTGATGATTCCAATAGCTCTGTATGGTGATTTTGGACTCAGGAGCGTGTCCGGAAAATTATTTGGAGGTCCGTAGCGGAATTAGGCTTGAAATGCCGAAAGTTGAATTTTTGGGAAGTTTGACCGGGGGTTGACTTTTTGATATCGAGGTCGGAATCCAGTTCTGAAAATTTTCATAGCTCTGTTATGTCGTTTATGACTTGTGTGCAAAATTTGAGGTCAATCGGACGTGATTTGATAGGTTCCGGCGTCGTTTGTAGAAATTGGAAGTTTCAAAGTTCATTAGGCTTGAATTGAGGTGCAATTCATGATTTTAGCGTTGTTTGAGGTGATTTGAGGGCTCGACTAAGATCGTATGATGTTTTAGGACTTGTTGGTATATTTGGTTGAGGTCTCGAGGGGCTCGGGTGAGTTTTGGATGGTTAACGAATCATTTGTGGCCATGGTGAGATTGTTGATATTTGTTGCTGCATTTTTCGGATTTTCTCTTTCGCGTTCGCGAGTGGGCCCTCGCGTTCGCCAAGAGGAATTTCAGACAGGCAAGATTTACTCTTCGCGTTCGCGAGGGGGTCTCGCGTTCGCGAAGGGGAGTTGGGTTGTGCATCACGTTCGCGAACAGTGTCTCGCGTTCGCGAAGAGCAAATGTTGGGGCAGCACATTTTGTGCTTCGCGAACGCGAGGGACCTGTCGCGTTCGCGAAGAACAGAGGTATGGACGTCCCATTTTCAGTTTTTTGACGGATTGAAGCTCGGGAAGAGGGGATTTTCGGGAGTTTTTCAAGGAAAACAACGGGGTAAGTGTTCTTAACTCAATATTGGTTAAATTACCCGAATCCATGGTTGTTTTTATCATTTAATTGGTGAATTGAGCTGGAAAAGTTTGAAAACCCTCTTAGTTTAAATTGAAGATTTGAGGGTCGAGTTGGGGTCGGATTTTGGTAAAATTGGTATGGTTAGACTCGTGGTTGAATGTGCTTCCGAATTTTGTAACTTTTGTCGAGTTCCGAGACGTGGGTCCCACGGGCGATTTTTGAGCTAATTTTCGGATTTTTATGGAAAATTATTATTTTCTGATAGAATTAATTCCAATGAATTTTATTGACTGAAACGAATTATTTATGGCTAGATTCGAGGCATTTGGAGACCACGAGGAAAGGACATTGCAGAATAAGAATTTCACGGCTTGAGATAAGTAACTCTTCTAATCTTGGAGTTGAGAGTATGAACCCTGAATATATGTATTTCGTGAAATTGTTGGGAGGTGACGCACATGCTAGGTGACAGGCGTGTGGGCGTGCACTATAGAAATTGTGACATAACTGTTTCTGTGGAATTTTGTAGTTAAATGATCTTGGCATTTTCCATGCGGTTTTATGAGTTAAAGAAATTGAGCTAAAAAGCATATTTAAAATTATGTTGAGGCTATGTGCCAGCATTATTGGGACCCACAGAGGTCATATTGTTGTGAATTATTTATTTTAATTGAAAATTCATACTCAGTCATATTCATTTCATTGCATATCATATCTCAGTCTCTGTTGTTATTTATTGATACATCATATCATCATTTTGGGTTATTCTCATGACATTGTGAGCCCATGAGAGAGAGACTGGAGAGATTGATGACAGAGGGAGGCCGAGGGTCTGATTGCAAAAATATTTTTTTTGGGATCGGGCTGCACGCCGCAGCAGGCCATGTTGGCTTTATATATATTATACTATTGCATGTGAGTTGGCCGTGCAGCACGTGAGTATTATACTATTGCACGTGAGTTGGCTATGCAGCACGTGAGTTGGCTGTGCAAATCCAGATATTATTATAGCACGTGAGTTGTCCGTGCAGCACGTGAGTTGGCCGTGCGGATCCAGATATTATTATAGCACGTGAGTTGTCCGTGCAGCACATGAGTTGTCTGTGCGTATCCAGATATGATATTATAGCACGTGAGTTATCCGTGCAGCACATGAGTTGTCCGTGCAGCACGTGAGTTGTCCGTGCTTATAGCGCTTGGCCTGTAGGAGCCCCTCATGAGTCTGTGCACACCCCCAGTGAGCACAGTCGACTATAAACAGGGATCGGGCTGCGCGCCGCAGCAGGTATTGTATAGCGCTGAGTGATTGAGTGTGCTGAGCATAGTGAGAGAGAATGTGAGACAGTGAGATTGAGTACTGAGAGTGTGAGTACATGAGTACAATCTCTGAGATACATTGCATTGACATGCACACATGACATATATGCATATAGATGTGTTTTCCTCATGTTGTACGGTATCACACTATTCATGATTTCTCACACATGTTGACAGATAGACATAGTGATGCATTTGTTTTACACTGGTTATCTGGAAAGAAAATGAGACATTTTATTTATTATTGAAAGAATTTTGAACTGTTTTCAAACTTATTCATATTTTTGGTAATTTCGATAAACGATTTGGGTTTTTCACTGATGTACTTGAAAAGCAAAACTATTTTCAGAAGTCACGATTTAGCTAAGCATTTATTTTTTGAGTTACTTCTGGTATTACTTGTTTTATATTGTTATGAATCATTGTTGGTTATTGAAGTTGGACTCTGACCTTGGTACAAGCTCGTCACTACTTTCAACCTAAGGCTAGGTTTGTTACTTACTCAGTACATGGGGTCGGTTGTACTGATACTACAGTTCTGCACATTGCGTGCAGATATTGACTGTCGTTGTTGTTGTGTTCGATGGTTGCCGGATTTAAAGATGCACCTGTGTTCCGGTTGTTGCGGCCTCTTGTTCATGGTAGCCTTAGATTCATGAAAACTCTGTTTATGTACTTTTCAAACAGATGATGTATTATTTCATACCAGTTTTGTATACTCTATTCTTAGAAGCTCGTGATTTGTACTACCAGTTCTTGGGGAAATGTAATGGTTTCATATATTTTCTTTAATAATTAACTTGTTAAATTTCATTAGAATTGGATAGTGAATAGTTGGCTTACCTAACAGGTTGGGTTAGGTGCCATCACGACTAGTTGGATTTTGGGTCGTGACGGTCGGGTCGTTAAATATTGTCTCGTCTGTTGAGCCGAGGGTCTCCTGGAAACTTAAGTTGCTCGGACTCGGGTGCGGGTGTCCGATACGGGTACGGATCTAGAGTTCAGATCCTTCATGATCTAAATTTAAAGATTCGGGGGTACGGATACGGGTGCGGGGATTCAACTAAAAATAATTCAATTATTTAAAAATAGAGTTACAAAGTTATGTCTAAATTATGAGACACTATGTGGAGAACTTACAAGGTATTCCGAGAAGGAGAAAATATTGAACAAGAGTAGAATTTTAGAAGGAGATAAAAGGAAAAGGACTGACATAGAAATTTATATATACAAGGTATTCCATTTTCTTCCATATCACCCTAGCTTTTGATTTGTTTTCAAAAATCATTGTATCTGTCCCAAATTTCTCTGTTGATTTTGGTCAAAGTACCCAAAATCGGTTGACCAGATCCGACACGGATCCCACACCTATACCCACACCCACATCGTGTCGACACGGGTGTGGCACTGAAAGTGAAGAGTCCGAGCAACTTAGCCGGAAACAGCCTCTCTACCCCTCCGGGATAGGTCTGCGTACACACTACCCTCCCCAGACCACACAAGTGGGATTCTAATAGGTTGTTGTTGTAAAGTAAGGACTGTATTAATGTAAAAACAGCATAGAGAAAATGCTGTTTGGAAGTACAGCCCAAGAAAAAGGGCATTAATAAGCCTTTATTACCATAAATAAATAATCCCACACAATACTTTTCCAAGACCCCACTTGTGGGATTACACTGGGTTTGTTGTTGTTGTAGCGCAAATAATCCCATCCTAAAATGCTCAATGCATAGCTCATTACATACATAAGTAAACTTCCTGAACATATCTAAAAAACCTCAGGCGATACAAACAGAACCTTGACTGTGGATATGACTTAAAGGCCCATGATTTTTTGGATTTGAAAGATAACATCATCGAAATGGTTTAAGGAGTGAATAACAAATAATTTGGGGCTTGGAGGCTAGCAAACAACAACAACAACAGACCCAGTATATTTCCAACGAATATATATTTTTCAGGTAAAAGAAGATCGATCAATGCTCAAAGATCAATACCAGACAATTGAATTTGAAAGCAAGGTGAAAACTCACAAACAGCGGAACTGAAAATTGTTTAATGTACATTTGACCAACTAAGAAAAATGGATGTAACAACTCGGAAAAACCAAACAAATTTTTGTTAGATTATTGTGGTTGAGTTACTTTTACTTTTTTAGAAATTTGTTCGGGGCCAACCCTTAGGACCAACCGCAACCTTAGAGGCTCGGGGATAATGCCCCTCCCCCTCTACCCTTCTCCACTTAAAAACTAGGCTGATTGTGGTTGAGTTACAAGCTTTGTACATAGAAAACCTCTGCACGGCCTTGGTGTGATAATTAATGAATAAAAGTTAAGACACACCAGGACTATTGCTGATGGGACAAAGAAAGTCCCAAGCTGGTATGATATTAATGAAATTTTAATGATTTGTCAAACAATTAAGTAATTTTGATTGTTCTCACCACTTATCGAACCGCCAAAGAAACAATGTGTTGTCCACTGATGCCCAAGCTCTGTGTATTTCAGGGAATATTCCACATAATGCAGTTCCTTCCCCACTGGAGGCATTATATCTCTCAATCAATACAGAAGGCAACTCCCAAGAATCCACGACTTCCACCAAAGGAGGCCACTACAGCAGTAACATGAACGAACAGATTCAGTGCCTTTCCAAACAAGATTGAATAAAAGATCTTTAATGTGGGTAAGAATTGCAATATGGGATCATAACAGGATTGCAAATGTTAACGTCTATGAATACAATTTAAAGCTGCTAAATGGAAATAGTAACATAGGAAACAAGATCAGTATTGCCGCTGATGAGGATGATTATGACATTAAATAATTGAAAATCTTTCACATGCTATAATCACTTCTTTTGTGAGTTTTCTGAAATTATATTAATGCCTTAAAAAATATTATATTTGAAAGATGCACTGTTGAAACTACAAATTACTCCATTGACACTCTTGCTTCATAATTATCTTTACTGTTTTCTTATAAAGCCTTGAGAATATATCCCCCCACCTTGGTAAAATATATATGCTTTTCTTTTATTTTCTTTTTTGATAAGCCTCTGTAAAATATACATGCTTTGAAGGATAATCTACTTTTTCGACTTCAAACAGCTTCTTCAACCACTTTTACTCCATAGAGCGTGATTGAGGAGAGTTGCCACCTGTAAAGGTTATTGTAATTGATTTAAGTTTTCTTCGGAGAGTCTTTCCTCTGATTCGTGAGAATAAAAAATACATTCTTTAGAAAATATTAAACGCTAAGAGGCAACACTATAATATGAAAACTCATTAGAAAAATATTCCATGCTGTGATTAGTAATATAAATATACATATATTTACACAAACTATGCCTAATTACAGCAATTTCTCACAAAAAACTTGCACTTCTACTGGTATACACAGGAAAAAACTAATCAGTCCCTATTCAGTGTTAAACTTGGGGTAACAATTGGGTGGATTAGGTGATTTGTCCTAACGTTTTCAATAGTTGAAACCACAAGATAACATACTCCTAGCCATTAAGCAAGAAGCAAACAATTTACGAAGTACTGGCTTCTTCTCCAAAGTGAAGCATACAAGTTACAAAAATACATAAATAAGAAATTAACTAGCATTAATGAATTCAGCACTCCTAACATCACATTGTAATCCAGCATCAATATAGAATAAAGACAATATTAATCCCAACAACTCAAACATCATTAAAAATGTAATTTCAACAAGTTCACGGTAATATAACTTTAATAGTAAAAACTAAAGTGAAAAAGAGTGAGAGATTATAACTAAAAAAATTATGGAAATTACCTCACGGGGTTGAGCAGTATAGGGATGACTGGCATATCTAGAAGCTTCCAAGGCGTCTTCGAGATCGACTTGAGAAGCAACGTCACGGCCAATGCGGTCACTAACTACAAGTCCCGCATTAGTAACATCACGCATCACAATCTCGTTGTCCCAAGACATCTTCTTCTGAAAACCCGCTAGAGCAAGAATTCCTAAGGCTTCAACTGAGCTCAGCTGCACTACAAATCCAAACCCTAGATGGCAAATTCTACAGCCGGGAGGTGGTGCGGTGAAAGCAACTAGAAATTTGAACAAGGAGAGTGAAAAGGGGGGTAGGGTTTTAGTGGTTTGAGGTTTATTTAATGGTGGCGGGCAAATTAAGCTGTTGTAGTGAGAGAATTTTAAGAGCCCAATCTCGTGCCCAAATTTTTTAAACTAGTTTATACGCACGTTAATAATGTCACGTACATATTCAGACGATTAATATTCTCCCTCGGACAATCGGATTCATATATTATCTAACTAACTTAATTAAGTTGATCTTGTTTGATTCAGATAATAATCAAGTATTTATGATAGTTGGGTTTGTTCTTATTATCATATGTATTGTTAAATGAATTTCTTTTTATTTCATATATATAATTTTATAAATACATTTAGTGTGACTTCTATGTTGATTTTTGATTAATTGTTTAATCTATTCAATTTATAGAAATTTAAAGTCATCTTTTCCAACCCCTAGCTCCCCAACGACAATCAAGCGCTCCAAAACTCAATGCTCAGGCAACCAAGTTCATCATTCACTCCGTAGAGGCAATTGGAAAAAAAATGAACACAATCCATTTTAATTTTATTAAAATATTTTCGATAACTCACTCACATTCCACTACAAAATTACTACCAAGAATGTAAGAACTTGTGTATTTTTATATAGAAAATAACTATTTAGAAGAGAAAGAATAAAACAAGAAACAATATTTTATTAACAATCATAACATTTTTTTTTTTTACTTTTAAATTGTGAACATTAAAATCAATTGAATTAGTAGGAAGGCATTATAAGCAAACAAAAAAGAACACTATCGAGAAAGGAGTTAGAAAAATAGCTTAACCTTGGAAGTATGGTTCCTCTCCGAATTAGAATACATGTCGAACAATTTCCACTATCAATTTTATATAAAATATTTTTTAGTTTGTTAAGTTTATTTTCTAAAACTTAATTTTTTTGTTAGGTTTGTTGTCTAAAACCACATCTTAGTCTTTGAAAATAATTCTTCCAATTCAAATCAATTGAAGGTAAAGAAACCCATATTGAACAACTCAAAGTCTCAAATATATAGTCATCTTAAATTTAATTGGAATATTAGATTCACATCTCCATCATGCATGAAATTTTATGCCCTTTGTCAAGAAAAGATAAATAATTACTATATTTTTAGTCTTATGTTCTTTTCTTTTCTTAATTATAGTCTATGTCGGATATCAAAATTCACACAAGAGTGTATTTGAATTGCTTACTACATAGAATCCCCCCCCCCCCCCCCCCCCCCCAATATCTTTTCCCCTTTGTAAAAATTCATAATAGTATGATTGGATCTACTTTATCATATATAAAAATCAATCAACTTTCCGGTGGATGCTCGTTGGTTTTGGCTAAAAAGAGATTCTTCGTCATTATAATCAAAATCTCACTCAATTGGAAACTGAAATAATAGTTTTTCTAGTGATTATAGATTGTTAATTTTTAAAAATCCAAGAATATCGCAAGGCAGTAAAAATTAGAGCACAGTTATTAAATACTTCAAAAATGCTTAGTTGCTCTAGAAAAATAAGTAATTAGTTCCATTACACCCTTATTTTAATTTGAAACCGACAACCAAAAGCTCATAGCTTAGAAGATGAGAAACAATTATCATAGATGTTAATAGGAAAATTTTCACAATTACTTACGGATTTATATAATATTTCATAATCTACAACTAATATTAGAATAACAAATTCTACAACAAATATATAAAAGATATACTCTAAAAACATGGTAAATTCCCTAAGCAAAGGAGAGTACCATTCTAGAAGTATCCTTAATAAGTCCATAAAAATTCTCCAATTTATTAATTAGTGATTATCACTACAAACACATTAAGTTACTACTATAAACACTACTCCTATCCCATGACCAATGCTATATCCTCCATAAAAATAGGTACGTACTCCGTCTTGGGAACTTTTATTGTTTCAATTTCATTATCGGTAACGTATACTTATAGTAGGAATACTTTGCATTTATTTGTTTTATATGTGTGTGTATAATATACATTTTATATTTGGCATATTAATATTCAACCTATATTATGTATACATAGTATGCATCACATATATTTTATATTTGGAGCAATATATCACATATACTATATATATATATATATATATATATATTTCTATATTATATATTAGCAGTAATATATCATATTTATTATTTCTATTCGTATCTTATACCAAATATATATTATTAATATACTATATCACATAGTTAGTATAAGAAAATCCTTGCGTCTATTTAATCTTCTTCTGCAGTTGAAGAACTCTGTATAGAAGGGCCTCAGCAGTAGGCGGGCAACCTGTAACATAAATGTCAACTGGGACAATGCTGTCAAAGCCCCACACAACAGAATATGAGTAATGGTAGTACCCTCCACCATTTGCACAGCTTTACATAGAAAATGACCCACCTTGGCTAGTACGAAGGAGATAAAAGATTTGATAAAATTGAAGTGAAAGCAATCCCTAATTCTATGTTAAGTGGAAGTATTTTTAGGAGGCAATTCTTATTTTCAAGTTTTAAGATGAGATATTTAAGGGCTGTTAAAGTGGTATATAATTTAATTATATAGTTAAAAAATTATAATATAAATTGTATTTTATGTATTTTTTGTAAATAGTTATAATTTATTTAAATAAGTCTTAAAGATGTTGTATTATGTGTAAATTCCTCATGTTTAATATCAGTTTTCAAGAGAGAGGGAGGGAAAGAGGATATTTGCTCCTAAGCAAGACCTACACACCTTAACGTGACCGTAAGCTTCATTAGATATTTTGAATTATATTTCTTCTTCAACTCATATGAATATATTGCTTTGACTATTTACTTGGAACCCTAAAATTGGTCAAAGTGTCGTTATTGTCCAAAAAGAAACATGATTAGAAACCTTTTCGATTACAACTCTCCATCCTAAAATGTGCTATTTCTAGCTATGTTATTTCCTTGTGAGTCTTTATCAAAATTAATTTAAGAATATTTTGGTCAACTAATTAATATTCATGTTCGTGATTTTACAACATGGAACAACGACTTCTTTTATAAAAAATGTTTGGCTTCTTTTCTAAAGAAATTCCTCATGTCAAAATAAAATTGAGAATATGACTCAAACTGAAAAGGGAAGGAAAATCAAAATTTAATTTAGTTTACTATCATCGTTGACGTCCATAAAGAAATAGGATAATAGCCTATATCATGCATATTGGAAGTAGAGTTTGAAGGATGCATATGGCATTGATGATGTCTTTATCAATTTTAAAGAAATAGAATTACGGCTTTTATACTGTGAATATTATTAACGTGAGTTAAGTCTCTATATTACTACACGTCTTCATACTAAGGTGTGCTTTCTTGTTTTTTCTTTCCTGAGTTTCGGCGTTAGATATTTTAAGCCTATTTTGGACTATCAATATTATATTCGTTTCTCGGATAATATAATACATTCTCAATAAATTAGTAATATGATTTAATTTGGACATTATAATACGTTGTCAAATATATGACTTTTAAAGAAGTATAACGTGTTCCTATAGGTATTAGTATTAGATTTTAGGTAATAGATGTACATGTTATTCCAAAAGTATTCATACTAATAGGATTCTAACTGTGTTCCTAGAGGTATTGGTATTAGGTTTAGGTAATAGATGTATATGTTAATGCGTACTATTTATCTATATCCTACAACTAATAGGATTACAGGACTAACATTTAGAATTTCAGTTACGTCATTTTATTGTGAGTTATTATACTTAATATTAAATGGTTATTTTTGTAAACCAACATTGTATTCATGCTTTTATAATAATATAGATTATATGGTTACTCAACTATTTTTTTATCTGACGTGTATATCGGTCATGTAATATTCTTTGATTTTGTGAATATAATATTATTATCAAATTTTTGACGTAATTCTGATAGCATAAGTTAATTTTATTTAACAAAAGCACTGAAATTGATATTTATATTGACACCACGAATAATATTTTTATGACATATATAACATTCAAAAATCTAATTAGTTCATAGTATGTTTTACCGTAAGAAACACTACTATAAAATATATATAAATTGTGAACATATTTGTAAAACATTATTTTTGCATATGCAAGTAAATCGTCCATAGTATTGACTATCTTCACTTCTTTGGACTTTTTTTATTACCTTACTTGGTATTAGGTTTCAGTTTCACAAGTTGGAGCGAAAGAGAGATATGAGAACTTCTCTCTTTAACCAAAACGCTTCTTCTTCACAACTCATTCCTTCATTAATTCCAACCTATCTCTACAACCATGTCTTTAATGCATAACTTTTTCCAATGAATGTATATATACCCTATCATGTCTCCCACCCCTCTACTAACGAACCACTTGACATTGGAACCATGAAAATCGATGACCCCTCTCCATCCGCACTACCTGCGATATTCCTCCAGACTTTGGTCTCAAACATACCTTTTTCCCTATCCCTATTGCTCAACATTCTATCCACACTACAATTGACCTTTTTGACGAAAGTACTAATAGTGATAAGGACGAAGACATCTTCAGACCATTAACTACGTCTGACAAATCACGACTCTATTCTCCTTGAAAATTTTCTGTCATTATCAAAGTTTTCGGAAAAAAGATGAGACACCAGATCCTAAAAACTAAGCTTACTTCCCTATGGAAGCCCAATGAAGAGCTTCCCCTAATTGACCTAGGATCAGACTTCTCTCTTATCAAATTCCAAAAAGAGGGAAACATGCATACAACTCTTCATGGAGGCCCATGGTTTGTACTAAATCACTTTTTCTCTGTATGAAAGTCAGAGCCCAAGTTTATCGCTTCCAATACGCAACTCACTTACTCAGCTATATGGGTACGACTACCTGAACTTCCTATTTAGTTCTATAATTTGGAAATACTACAACGGGTAGGTTCAAAATTGGGACAACTCTTAAAAGTGGATACCTGCACCTCGACAACTACCAGGGGAAGGTATGCCCGTATTTGTATTGAGGTTCAGCCAGAAAAACCACTGTAAACTCATATCCATATAGGCCACCATATGAAAACCTTACTGTATGAAGGTCTCAACTTACTTTGCAACAAATGTGGTTGTTTTGGCCATGCTACCTGGAACTGTTACTATGTTACAACACCCCCACCTCCTTATCTTGATACAAATTCCCCACTCTCTTCCTCTACACAAAAAGCAACCCAAATTTCGCCAGAAATAGAATGGAAAACTGTCACTTGTCCTAGGAAATCAAATTCACGAACCACCAACCGTGCCACAGGTAACACCAAGGTGGAGATGGCGGCAACAACAAACATACAACAAGCTCCAACATGTACGTACTCTAACCTTACTAGGCCAAACTTGGCACATTTGACAATCTCTAACTCAAATCTGTATGCAACAACAACAATAACAACCCAGTATAATTCCACTAGTGGGGTTTGGGGAGGGTATTGTATACGCAGACCTTACCCCTACCCTGGGGTAGAGAGGCTGTTTCCAAATGACCCTCGGCATCCTTCCCTCCAAGAACTCTCTACCTTGCTCTTGGGGTGACTCGAACTCACAACCTCTTGGTTGGAAGTGGAGGGTGCTTACCA
The DNA here is from genome assembly GCA_000715115.1 of Nicotiana otophora. Lineage (NCBI taxonomy): Eukaryota > Viridiplantae > Streptophyta > Magnoliopsida > Solanales > Solanaceae > Nicotiana > Nicotiana otophora. The sequence continues at coordinate 74,654 of AWOL01S0006841.1, read as the reverse complement.
TCAGAGCAACCC
>AWOL01S0006841.1:14154-73738 GCA_000715115.1 Nicotiana otophora | reverse complement strand
TATAATCCCACTAGTGGGGTCTGGGGAGGGTAGTGTGTACGCAGACCTTACCCCTACCCTGGGGTAGAGAGGCTGTTTCCAAATGACCCTCGGCATCCTTCCCTCCAAGAACTCTCTACCTTGCTCTTGGGGTGACTCGAACTCACAACCTCTTGGTTGGAAGTGGAGGGTGCTTACCATCAAATCTGCATGCACGACCCAATAATGGCCTTGTAAACAAATTTGACTCTCTACACAATCTGGATCCTAATATGGCCATCATATACCTCGTCTTTATGAGCCCAGTACTTCAATGCCCCAATTCTGAGCCCATAAAAAATAATGAACCTCTTAATACACAGGGCCCACTAATTAACGTGAAACAAGGGAGTTTCACATGCACAGATATATAGCCCAAATCAACCAATAACAAGGCTAGTTGTTCCACATCTGACCAAATATACTTAGCTCGACAAAACCTAGTTTCAGGTACTAGGTTAGACACTCCACTCAGCCCCACAAAGCCACGTCACAACTCCTCTCCACCTAATGACCCAGTCCTTCTCCACTACCAATCAACACTTGACAACTCCACAAACACCCTATAAACTCTCTCTAATCCTCCGAAACACCTAAGCAACAACAATAGTACTCTCCATGCTACAGTACCCTATGAACACAAAAAATCTATTCAATCTCCACTTCCAATGCAGCATAATCATTCCACACCACGTGAAGAACATCATGCAAATCCCATTATCCCAACCTTCACTCTTCCCTTTTACAAGACCAGCGACGATTAATACTACACTACCTCCTTCAGAAAACATACCATCCAATTCAATCATTGTCTCCACTCACCTATATTCATCGGCATCTCAATATGCAACTCCCCACCTTCCCAGGCAACCACAACGACACTTACCTAAGGGAAACCATTCACAACAATAACCAATTCTTCCATCTACCATGTATAACCATGCAAGGTCCACATTTTCCCCGCGTGATCACACCATTAATCTACGCATCTCAACCCCAATCAATGGACCAACCACTTCACTCGTGGTTGGAGATAGGCTCCAGGGTTATGCTTTGATCTTCACTCTAGAACTCAACAATCAGGAAGTTGTCCTCCTGGTTCAAAATCCCACACACTTAGCCGAGATAGTAACGGAGGGGAGGAGCTTAGGAATGAAAGCATATGCTCAGACTCAGTGGTACATAACGTAGACACCTCTACTAGTGGATCTCCAATCCTCCAGTTCACACCCACCACAATGGACGTACCCCATGCACCCTCCAACTACACAGATGATTCCCATCATGAACCTACTACCATTCTATCCTCTCCATCACTAGAGACAAATCTATACCCCTTGGTTTCAACCCATCAACTCCTTCAACCCACTCCCCCCTACTCAACACCCAGCACCTCTTACGACCTATTGAGCCTACAAGACAGCTCTCCAAACGCACTAGACATATAAAAAGACAAGAACTAGCAAAGATTCTAGTAGAGATGAGGGAAAACAAGGACGGAATTTTTATGGTTAAAGGGTATACAACTCTACAACCTTAAGGAGCAGTACGAAAAAAAGTTCATACTCAAATGCCCGTCAGAACTAGAAACATGCAGCCCAAATTTTCGAGTGACGACAAACCGCGAAGACGGGAAATGTGCCATGGTCATAATTCCAACGCTTTGCCAGATTCCCCTTGTGATTGATCAGGACCAGACAACACCCCATGTTGTAGTTCTCAGATCCCATACCCATCTGATCTTATCACCCCTACTCAACCAAGCATGAATTTTTAAATCTGGACTTGTAGAGGTTCTCATAATGCAGAATATAGGTGCCATTTCAGGTCTTTGTTAGATAACCATAAGCCAATTTTAGCTATCCTCTTAGAGACCCACATGCAGGATCACACAATACTTCGCAACGACTTTCAGTTCACTAACATGTCGCAGGTGTCCGCTAACGGCCTCATAGGTGGTTTGGTTGTGTTGTGGAATGAAGCTTTAATAAATGAGAATAAGTTGCGGATATCCGAACATGAGATCTATTTTCTAGTCCAAGTATGTGCCACGATACCTAAATGGTTATTATCTGCCATTTATGCTAGTAATTCTTAACAAGTTCGACAAACATTATGAGAAAATTTAATGTATTTATATGATACTTTTAAAGGTCCCTGGTTAATATGGGTGATTTCAATAAACTTTTACGCTCCAATCAAAAATTTGGTGGCAGGCCTATTCGTAACAATAGAGCAAACAACTTTGCACATTGTCTTAATTATTATAATTTAATTGACTTAGGGTTTCGAGGTAGCCACTTTACATGGACTAACAAGTGTCGTCATGGTTACACCATTTTAGAACAACTTGATCGTATTTTAGCAAACTATGATTGGTTAAATATTTACCAAGAAGCCACGGTGCAACACTTACCTAGAACCTACTCCGATCATTGTCCTCTTTTACTAACTTCAAAATTTAGGCGCCATTTTACCAAGAAGATTTTTCGTTTCAAAACTATGTGGACTTCACACCCAGTGTTCAACCACGTAGTTCATCAAGTATGGGCTAACAATTCAATTCTCATTGATACCACCAAAATCTTTAAAGAGGTAGTCTTTCATTGGAATAAACATATTTTTGGTAATATCTTCCAACGTAAGCGTAAGATATTGGCTAGACTGTGAGGCATCCAATCATCAATCCATTACCCTACAAGTATTTTCTTTCAAAACCTAGAGCAACAATTAACTAATGATTATAGTAACATCTTAAGACTAGAAGAAGAGTTTTGGAAGTTAAAATCTTGTATAGCTTGTCTCAATGATAGTGACGCTAAAACTAAATTTTTTCATATGTCCACACTTCAAAGACGAAGGAAAAATAGGATAACTACTCTAAAAGACACTGTTGGTAATTGGTGCTTTAGCCCTACTGAGATCCATCACCAAATATTTCTTTACTATCAAAAATTATTTACTACGGAGCATACAGAATCCTTTCACTTACGTCACTACTCTAATTCCAACCTACTTAGTATTGATGGTTTTCAATCATTGGATGGGCCTCTTATAGACTTTGAAATCACTCGAGCTCTCCACAATTTTAAACCCTTTAAGGCACCTGGGCCAGATGGCTTACATCCATATTTTTACCAAAAATATTGGCGCGAAGTAGGATCTAAGGTCAAACAGTTTTGCCACCAAGTATTCTTAACCAAGGTGATTCCTCCTAAAATCCATCGTACATACCTTTGTTTAATCCCTAAAGTTAAGAATGCGCACACCATCCAGCAATACCGGCTAATTAGCTAGTGTAACACTATTTACAAGCTTATCACAAAGATTATTGCTAATAGACTAAAGCCTGTAATTTCCAAAATAATAGGCCCAACCCAAACAAGCTTCCAACAAGGCAAAATGGCTTCAGATAATGCTATAATAGTTCAAGAAACTCTTACACACTTTCAAAAAATGAAAGGAAAAACTAGTAACATGCTTTTAAAACTAGATTTTGAAAAAGCCTTTGATAGCCTCGAATGGTCCTTTATCAGGAAAACTCTGCAATACTTTAAATTTTCAAATTCCTTAATTAATTTAGTAATGTCCTTATTACTACTACCTTTACTTCTAATTTAATAAATGAAACCTATACTTCCTATTTTTACCCCTCTAGAGGTATTCGCCAGGGGGACCCTTTGTCCTCTTACCTTTTCATAATGTGTATGGAAATATTTTTGTAACACTCTGTAAATTCAAACTAGGTGTGAACGTATTAAATGAGTATTCATATGACATATTAGACATATGAAGTCCTATTGGGATAAGTATGGGTGGAAATAGTTATTTTGAAATCAATACGGAGAGTGAGATGCATAAGATTCGATAAAATATACTAAATTTATGGAAGGTCTGTCTTCTAGAAGGATTTCGTGAAACTATGTTGAGAATTTGGGAAAACATAAAACATAAAAATTGTAGCCCTTTTAAATACCCTTCCAATGATATATTTTGCAGCCCGAACGGATCTCTTTGCAAAAGGTTATGAGCATTTTACTGAACAATACATATGCGCGCCCAGGTGCAAGCCCAGATGATCTCGTGCACGGCCGCACACTTGTGGCTTTGCTGCGCGTTCAGGTGCACGTTTGGGCCTTCATCTGCGTGGGGGCACACCCGGGGGGGAGGGGTCATTTTAAAAGTTCTACTTCATCTCACATACCCCAAAACACAAAAACTTGCTCTAGAAAGGGAAGCTCTAAAAAATCTAACTTCCTACAAGGTCCCTCCTCATCCAAGATAAGCTCTAATGATGATTCTAAGTTGATTTAAATTCTCCAATACCTTATTAACATGGTTAAAACCTTCAAATCATTAGATATTCGATTGAGACATCATTATTGAGAAAAGAAACCCTAGAACTCGAATTCAAGAGAATTGAACGTCAAAAGGTAATATTTTCACCCTCTAAATGATTATAGCATTGGATTAATGATTAAAGACTCTAAGGTCATGAGATATGAGTTTATGGGTTTGATTGAAAAGCATGAACGATTATAGGTTTGGATTGTTGATTGTTGATTAAGGGCGTATTATCTTATGGGTGATAAATAATGGTATTGATTATAGCAATTTGAGATTTTAGAATTTATCTATGAGCAAGAGAATGGGTTGTTGGGTGTATAAACACCATTAATGAGGGCTATGAAGCTTTATACCCACCAAGTGTTTGATAAAATACCTAAGTGACCAAAACATGAATATTATTGCTAATTTAGAATCCCTTTGACTTGTATTGATATAGATTAAAGTTGAAAGGATTGACGAATTCTATACTACGCTCAAGAGAAGGAAGTTAAGGTATGTGAGGATAACTTTATATGTTTGGGAATGTTAATGATTCTCCCTGCACTACGTTGCTTTTACAACGCTACTAATTGTCTTAGAAATATAATTAAGTCTAGTTCCTTGAATAGTTGCAGAACTTCTATTCTCTAGCTTCATAACTCGTTCATGACTTTCATTCTAAACATTGTGAGCTCAGTGCGTAATCAATATAGACTTGGGTTTGATGTCCATGAGTCTCATTCTAGATTACTCAACATGTCATAAACAATTGAAGTTTTAGTTTTCATAATCAGTTCAAGAAGACATGTCTCAATCTAGTCCTATTCAGTATTCTAGTATCACGTAACTCAATATGATTTAATATTCCAGCATCACATATTGTAGTATGATTCTCAGTCCCTGAATGTTGAACACATGTATTTGGGCCCGAGGCCATAATTTACGCTTTATGCATGTTTGGGCATGAGGCCATAGTTTATGCTTTATGCATGTTTGGGTCCGAGGCTGTAGTTTATGCTTTATGCATGTTTGGACATAAGGCCGTAGTTTCTGCTTTATTCATTTTGGGCCTGAGGTTATAGCTTGTGCACACATATATATTGGGCCCGAGGCCATAGTTTATTCAGATAAACAGGTGGTTTATCATTCAGAAGAGTGAGTATTCATATCCTTACTTCCTTTGTTTAGTTCAGTTATCAGTTATCATTTCAGTTATCAGTTATCATCTCAGTATTCAGTTCTCAGTTATTAGTTCAGCTTTAGTTTTAGAATTTATAGTTCTTTCTTTCAGTTGCTTTACATACCAATGCAATTCAAATGTACCGACGTCCCTTTTGCCCGGGGCCTACATCTCACGATACAGGTAATGATTTATAGGTTGAAGATTCAGAGCACTAGGATTCTTGTACCAACTATTTGGTGAGCCCTAGTTCTTTCAAAACATTACCATTACTTTATAGTCTTTTAGTTTTTACAGACAGTCAGTATTTTTAGTGCTTCATTAGAGGCTTCATAGACTAGAGTAACATCTAGACAGAGTCATAGGCTTTTCATGTTAAATATTATTAGCTTCATATGTGTTTCAGACTTATATTAGTGTTTTCACATTTTTATGTATATCATTCAGACTTTTAGTATATCAGGATGTGTTATTTTATCTTCCACATTCAGTATGTCATGATATCACATGTTGATTCAACCAGTCAGTTAGTTCGCTCGGTCACTTGTAGTCAGGCACCGGGTGTCATGTTACGTCCAGACCCAGGTTAGGGCGTGGCAAAACTTGGTATCAGAGTACTAGGTTCAAGTGTCTTAGGGAGTCTATGAAGTTGTGTCCAGTGGAGTTTCCTTTATATGTATGTGCCGGCCATGCATATAAACGGTTAACTACCAAGACATTCAGGATTGTCTCATTTCTTTTTACTCTAGATCGTGCCATGAAGCTTAGAGTAATAGGTAACCTTCTCTTCCTATCGAATTCCAAATGTATCGAATGCCCAAGCAACATGCAATAAAAACCCAAGGTTCTAGAGAGGATGATCGCCCATTGGGGGTATAATTATAGAGTAGACGTTGGTAATAAATAAGACCTGCGAGGATGTTGAAAGTGGGATGCAATAGATAGTAGTACAGATTAGAGCATGGCCTCATCAAAAAGTACAAAAGCAGTTATCATGTTTTATGGTTAGCAGTTTACATCGGTTACCAGTTATACAACCTTTCATTTAGCAGGTTTATGATTATTCAGTACGCCAGTATTCAGTTATTTAGTTACAAGATCTCCAATTGTCAATGTGTCCAAATTCTGGTGACTTGTGAGTATATAGTGATGCATATGGGTGCTAAAAGAAAATGCAAGTAACAATGATTATGGCTAAATCTTCGCATGTTTTAGGTCCGGATTAAGACCCAAGACTCGCCGGATGGTGCAGGAAGTGATTTATCAGATAATGGTATACATTGAAGGATAAGTTTGTGCATGGTAGTGTATCCGTATGTGTTTTACCTCATAAAATAATTTTATTTTAATTCTTGGAAATAGAGCCACAAGTTGGATAATTATAGTTCACATGTTAGACCCCACGGTGTAACATGTTAAGAATTTAACCGCAGCGGGCATATAATTGATCACTATAGTTTTGGACAGAAAAGATCCTAAGGGCAAAATACGTAGGAGGCAGAAATATTTGATATTACCAAAGGTGTGTTTTTATCACGACTCATGCATATGACTAAAATGATATGTGTTACGAAATGAGAACCAAGAGCAACCGATATTGAATTTCAAGGGAATGATTTTAAGTTATTCAAATTTATTTAAATCAGAACTATAAAGTATCATGTTAGTGAATTACTATAAGAGGCAACTATTATTGTGAGATAAAAGATATGCCAGTTCCCCTTTAGGTGATGTGACTAAGTGTTTAGCCGGATGTTTATAGTCTGTTATGATTTTGAAGTGTAGAGAACGTTTGGGGTTAGATATTCCAATTTTATTTAAGATAGATGAAATTTTCCTAAGTGTGATCCATGGACATAGTTAAAAAAAAGAAAAGAAAAGAGAACAAGATAGTATACAACCATAGAACATGGTCGGATGGTGAGGGAATTTAGGAATAACCTTATGCTTCACTTTAGTTATTCAAAGTAGAACTAGAAAACATGATGCTAGCAGGTGATTAGTAAAAGAATAGTAAGTAAGTTTTTAGTAGATACACTGAATTAGCAATTTCAACAGAACTAGTAGAAGTACGGTTTGATTTACTTAGCCATGTTAACATTGTGGGTAACAATTTGAAACATTGAATGCGTGTTAGAACCCAAAGAGTTTAAGTTAAACCTAAAGTACAATCATAGTGTAAAAAAATCAGCTAGGTAATAAGAGAGCAAGCTACAGAATAATAACCTTTAAGATCTATGGAAAAGGGGGGGGAGGGTCCCCAAGATTGACAGTGTGAGTAGAGTTAAATCATTAAGATTTTGTTTGATAATTGTGAATACATTAGCTTTCCGTTTATGTAAGTAATTTAGTTTTTCCTAGTAAGGAAGATTGCTCAGAAGTAAGTTGGAAGATGAGTCGGCATTGTCATAAAGTGCAATAATTGCAAAAGATAAGGAAAGTTGTTGGATCCCAACATAAGAGAAAGATCTGCAAGTACAAGAATTTAACCTTTGGTCGAAGGGGGGATGTGAAAATCATCAGCAAGTCTAATTGGAGATTTGAAACCCGCATAGATAGCATGGGATATAAAAACTATAAAATCATGCCCAGTTATGTATCATGAGGGTAGTGCCCTTGCACGAGACTCTAATCTTCAGAGTATTGGTCAAAGACTTAGCTCATAACAATACTATAAGTGTTTTCAGGAAGTACGTTAAATAGATAATCAATTATGGGAAGTATAACTCATGATTGAGGTAGACAAGAGAACTATAGTGAGAGAAGTTTACCACTTATCCAAGCTAGGAGTTCAACTTTCAAAATTCGAAGATGGAAGAGTTATTTTCTAGAACATGACTTGTTCCTCCTTAATAGTCGAAGTGAAGAAGAAACAAATTGATGATCCATACTTGTTGTAGTTGAAAGAGGAGATTAACAAGCATAAAACGATGGCTTTTGAACAAGGGGGAGATGATGGTATTTTGAGATACTAAGAGGGACTGTGTGTTCCAGACATAGATGGACTTAGAGAGGAAGGATCATGTTAGAAGCTCATAATTCCAGGCAATTTATCTACCCATGCTCCCCAAAGATATATCATGACCTCAAGGAGATTTATTGATGAAAAGACATGAAAAAGAACTTCGCAAACTTTGTGGCCAAATGTCCAAATTTTCTGCAAGTAAAAGTTGAGCAACAGAAAGCCCAGTGTTTTACCACATAATACACATATTTTTGAGTGGAGATGATAAATATAGACTTTATAACAAGATTATCTTGCTCATTTTGAAAGCATTATTTGATTGGGTATTTTTGAAAGTTTCGCCTATGAAGTGTGTTATAAGATTTGGGAAGAAAGGAAAGCTCAGTCCTAGATACATCAGACCGTATAGGATCCGACAAAGGGTCGGACAAGTAGCTATAAGTTAGAGTTGCCACCAAAATTGGTGGATGTACACCCAGTATTTCACGTGTCATGTCATAACATTCAAGTTCCAGTATTCAAATATCATGTTATAACATTCATGTTAATTTAGTACTCAGATACTCATGTTAGTCCAATACTCAGATATTCATGTCAGTTTAGTACTCAGATACTCATGTTAGTCCAATACTCAGATATTCATGTCAGTTCAGTACTCAAATATTCATGCAAGTTCAGTATTCATATATCCATGTTAGTTCAGTATTCACGTATCCATGGCAGGCTAGTATTCACGTATATGTTTCAAGTTATGCGCACTATGATGCCCTGTGAGGCTTGTGATATGCTATGATAACTGGCGGGTGTTTTGGAGAAATATTGAAGGTAACTAACCTTTTCATTTAGTCATTATATTATAATCTCCATGTCTTTCAGTATTCAGTCAGCTCAATATTCAGCCAAATGCAGTAGTCATTCAGTTCAGTATCTCAGCGATTTAGTAATCATGTATTCATTCAGTTTAGTATGCAAGTGTTCATGAAAGTTTAGTGTTAACATGTTTCCACTATACCCCCTTAAGCTCCAGAGTTAGCCGTAGTTACAGTCATGACAATCATTAAAGGATGAATTATCCCAAGGGGAGATAATATAACACTCCATAAATTCGAACTAGGTGTGAACATGTTAAATGAGTATTCATGTGATATTTTAGACATATGAAGTCCTATCGGGATGAGTATGGGTGAAAATAGTTGTTTTGGAATCAAGACGGAGAGTGAGGTGCATAAGATTCGATAAAATTGATGGAAGGTCTGTCTTTTATCAGGATGGCGTGAAAATATGTTGAGAATTTGGAAAAACATGAAACATGAAAGTTATAGCCTTTTAAAATACCTTTCCAATGATATATTTTGGAGCCTGAACGGATCTTTGTGAAAAAGGTTATATGTGTTTTACTGGACAATGAGCAATATGCACGCCGGGATGGTCTCGTGCGCGGCCGCGCACTTGTGGCAGTGCTACTGCCTTTACTGCGTGTTCAGGTGCGCGTTTGGACCTTTAGTTGCTTGGGAGCGCACCTGGGGGTCATTTTAAAATCCATACTTCGTCCCTCACACCCCAAAACACAAAAACTTGCTTTAGAAAGGGAAGCTCTCAAGAATCTAACTTCCTCCAAGGTCCCTCCTCATCCAAGGTAAGTTCTAATGATGATTCTAAGTTGATTTCAATTCTCCGATACCTTGTTAATATGGGTAAACCCTTAAAATCATTAGCTATTCGATTGAGACATCACTGTTGAGAAAAGGAACCCTAGAACTTGAATTCAAGAGGATTGAATGTCAAAAGGTAATATCTTCACCATCTAAATGATTATAACATTGGGTTAATGATTATATACTCTAAGGTCATGAGATATGAGTTGATGAGTTTGATTGAAAAACATGAACGGTTATAGGTTTGGATTGTTGATTATTGATTAATGGTGTATATTTTTTGGGTGAAAAAGAATGGTATTGATTATAGCAATTTGAGATTTTAGAATTTATCTACAAGAAAGAGAATGAATTGTTGGGTGTAGAAACACCATTAATGAGAGCTATGAAGCTTTATACTCACCAAGTATTTGATAAAATATCTAAGTGACCAAAACATGAGTATTATTGCTAATTTGGAATCCCTTTGGCTTGTATTGATATAGATTAAAGTTGAAAGAGTTAGCGAATGTTGTATTACGCTCAAGAGCAGGAATTTAAGGTATGTGAGGCTAAATCTCTATGTTTGGGAATGTTAATGATTCTCTCTACACTACGTTTCTTTCACAACGTTACTTATTGAATCAAAAATATAGTTAAGAACTTCTATTTTCTAGCTTCATAACTCGTTCATGACTTTCATTCTAAACGTTGTGAGCTCAATGCGTAATCAATATAGACTTGGGTTTGATGCCCATGAGTCTCAGTCTAGATTACTCAGCATGTCATAAACAATTGAAGTTTCAGTTTTCATAATCAGTTCAAGAATACATGTCCAGTCTAGTCCTATTCAGTATTCTAGTATCATGTAACTCAATATGATCCAGTATTTCAGCATCATATATTGTAGTATGATTCTCAGTTCCTGAATTTAAATCCCTGAATGTTGAACACCTATATTTGGGCCTGAGGCCGTAGTTTATACTTTATGCATGTTTGGACTGAGGCCGTAGTTTATGTATTTTGGGCCTAAGGCCGTAGTTATGTATACGTATATTTGGGCCTGAGGCCGTAGCTTGTGCATACGTATACTTGGGCCTGAGGCCGTAGTCTATTAAGATAAACAGGTGGTTCATCATTCAGAAGAGGGAGTATTCATATTCTTACTTCCTTTGTTCAGTTCAGTTATCATATCATTTCAGTTATCAGCTTTCGGTTATCAGTTATCAGTTATCATTTCAGTTATCAGTTATCAGTTAGAGGCTTCATAGACTAGAGTAACAACTAGACAGAGTCACAAGCTTTTTAAGTTAAATATTGTTGGCTTCAGATGTGTTTCAGACTTATATTAGTGTTTTCACATTTTGATGTATATCATTCAAACTTTCAGTATATTAGCATGCGTTAGTTTATCTTCCGCATTCAGTATGTTATGATATCACATATTGATTCAGCCAACTAGTTGGTTCGCTCGGTCACATGTAGTCAGGCACCTGGTGTCGTGTTACGTTCGGGCCCAGGTTTAAGGCGTGACAGTTTTCACGAAGCATTACCTTATCAGTGGACTACCTCAGTTGGCAACCTATCCGTCTTTCGAAAACGGGCCCCGAACGCTGCTCTACAAGTTTTTATTGAACCACCACTTTTGTGTCGAGTCAGCGTCAAGCTGACCAAATGGGAGCCACTACTCAACGCACAATTACAATCATAGGAGCACATGAATCGGGCTGTCAGAGTACCCAACCATGTTTTGTTAGTAACTTGATAGCTCCAACCTACTATTTTGAATACCTCAGCAATATTCAAACTACTATTTTGAATACAGGTTGAACCAGCACTTCGCAGCATTGGGAGTTGTCACCATCGTAACACTAGGGAAGACACCTCCACTTTAGATGCTACTTGCAAACTTTTAATTAATGCAGTTTATCTTTTACACGCACACACAAAAAAAGGTTTCAGTTCCAATATTTGATAGTACTTATTAGTCTCCAAATAATCAAAAATTATTAATCCAAGTCCCCAATATAACAATAAGTTGAATATTTAGACAAAAATCAATAAGTAACAATGCTATTGAATCTGGATAAACTTATCGTTCGAACTGAATTACATTCTCCCTCTCACTTCGTTTGAGCTATTAATACTGTTGATGCTCCTGAATTATAAACCATAATATTAAATAGCTATAAACTTACAGGAATACATCGTATGATTGATTTTAGCTAAAAGACAGAGAAAGGTACAATAGGGAGGGCAACGTTGAATATTACAGAAGGGGAGAGGTTCTAAGCCCTTGGAGGAAGCCAATGGCGAACCGAGGTTATGAATATTATTTTTGGAGTCAAACACTAGTACTTATACAGAAAAATTAATAACAATTTATATAGATATATCAACTGAGCATTCAGATTAAAAATAACTGAGTTATAACCATAAAATTTAAGAAATAATGGGCACGCCCTTGAAGGAAGCCTACAAGGAAGTAGGAGATCAGGTAGGGTGTCAAAAGAGGTTGCAAAAGGTCCTATGACTGTTTTATAATAATATTTTTTCCTTCTATATGACATTTTTATAATATTTCTTAGAAGCTTAAATGAAGGGTCGTTAAAGGTTCATATAGCCGTCTCAAATTAGTTTGGATTCAAACATAGTTGTTTAGTTCAATTTTATTATTTTTCTTTATGTTTTAGATATTTTCTTATTATACAATTTTGTATTTTTGTATAGTAGTAGTACTTTCTATGTATTATCAAAATACGTAAGCTTTGCTATAAAATAATCAAGGAATTAATGCTCGGGACAGAAAAATAGATAGTCTGATCATTGTACTCTGAACAATCTGATAAACCCAAAAAGACTACCTTTCTTTCATTTACTTCTTGTGATCGGCAGGCAAAGCGTACGTGACCACTGAATCTCGGTTTGATAACTCACATACCAATGGGAGGTATCACAAGTTATTTGGAGCAAAAATAGTGATGATGATTGTATTCTTCAGTTCGATAGCTCACACAAATTACAGATTTCACAAGGTTGGAATAATAAAACAAGTCTAGTTATCCGTTATGCAGTGCTACAGAAACAATCTGGGAGTTGATGGTGGTTAGTTGTTTGCCAAATTGACAGAAAAATTCAATGTCCCATTCAGTTTAAAAAACATTACACACTTTTTATTGCATAGCTAAACTGACATGCCAACGAAGGACTTTATGCAGTTAGAGTGAGATCCTCAGCTCTTCTTAATGAAAGAAGTGCTTGAAATTGCAAAGACTACTACCCAGAACAAACTTCCCTATGGTGCAACTAATAAAAACGGAGCAAATTCATGTAAAGGTGGTGTTAACTCAAAATATGAATCAGTATCCCCAAGTATTTTATTCTAACAGGAATCAGCCTAGCAAACAAGAACAAGCAAAAACAACTTACCGCTTCCTAGAAAGTAGAAACAAACCAACTGTACAGATGGAAATTAAATCTGTTAACTATGGTATCTCATTTACAAAGAGCTATTTCCTTCTTCACTTTGATGCAGACTACGTGAAAGTTTAGGTCACTTTGAGCTCTTATTTTCTGTTTTATATTTTTGAAGCTCTTCTTGAGCAACCAATAGCCTACATATCAAAGAAACAGAAGGTTCAAGACCACTAGCTATAATTGCCGGCATAAACTTGCAATATTAACGTATAATTATCGTACCTCAACCGTAAATCATTATTTTCACGAATTAATTCCTTCTCCCTGTCAAGAGCTGCCTCCAACTACGAAGAAAGAGAGAAGGATGTCATATAGTATGTTGGATCCCCCAAAAAATTAAGGAAACAGAGAAATTACAGAATATTAATTCCTGGTTTGAGAAGCCAAATTCAATTAAATGGTTGAATTTGCAGAGGCTGTAGCAACAAGATTAGTACAAATCCTTACCAGTGATTTCTCCACTCCAACTGAATTTGACGGAACGCATCCCAAGTCCACTGAAAGATTAGTTGAACATATTAAGTGAGACCAGATCATATGGAAAAGATAAACGTGAAATCAAGACGCATTAATTGCCACACCTGTGGAGTCACCACGGGTCACTTGCCTCATTGCACTAAGAATACTCTCCTGTTAAGAGTAAAAGCAGTTTTTACAAAGTATAAGAAGCAAAGAAAATCCTAGCAAGATGATCGATTTAGATCCATTCTTACTGTTCCGGTAATAGTTGCCTGTAAAGCGTTTTGCAGTAGTGGAAATATGGACTGGGAAGAAAGATTTGCTGGTGTAGCATCAGGTGGTAACGGTTGAGTAGCAGCCGGATGTTCTGGAGTCACCTACATGATCCATAAATTCTTTAGATAAATACAATAGAGGATGAAAAAGAAAAGAGAGGAAGAGATCAGTGGTTTACAAGACTAAATTTAGAATAGGATTATGTTTCAAGTCCTTAATCTTTTTGTTTCTGATTCATCATACATTAACAAGCCATTTGCATACTCTACCACCGCATTACTAACTCAAATGATATGCTTGAAACTTAATCTAGCAACACAGTACTTGTGAATGATGAGAACAATATTAACCACTACAGAACTCGAGATTCTTGAATTTACTTCGAACATCCACTAAAGAAGAGACACCATATGCGAGCACATATACCATCTCAGTTTTACAAGCTAAGAAACTATTCTTAGAGAAAGAAAAAGAGAGAAAGAGAGAGGGGAGGGACACTGTCGAAAACCACCTCCAAGCTGTGGCTCTTTTGTAGCATAAAATGAACTTACCTGCAGAAAAACACAAGAAATGATTCCCCAGTTTAGGAGAAATTCAGCATCATCATCAAGACAAAAGTTAACCGCTAGACATTCACCTTTTCCAAGTCAACATTCTCAGAGGTAACTTTAAATCGTCCTCTCTGCTGAACGACTTGATACTTAGTCTTCTCATCAAGATCTTCACTGCTACCGGCTAAATACAGTCTTGATTTAGCAAGCAAATATTAAACCAATGAATGCAAATGTACTCGGATTAAAGTGTATATTTATAAGATAAAATATACATGTTGTATCATTATAACTTGCCTGAAGTTCTGGAGTGTTTAATGAATATTTCAGCTGGCAAATCATCTGATGTTTGAAGAAAAGCCACATTGCAACTGGAAATATTTTGTGATGAACTTTTATCCCTAAACACAGAAAAGAAAAGACAATTCTAGAAACTCTGCAAAAAAGTGGCATCACAAAAAATGGTTGCTTGCCCAACTAAAGAAACCAGCAATTAAGCACACGGGCAATGACTTCAAGCAAAAGGAAAATTAGAAATCTATTTACTCAATTTTTATATTTGAAACAATTTCGCAATTCACAAAAGCATATTTAAAGAACTTGATTAAAGAAAACTGCAAATAAATCATCCCAGGCATGTCATTCTTTTACATACTTAATTGCCTGAACATCCGTGATTTAGTAAAGAACTAGCTTTAGTCCAAAGATAATCAGTCCAAAAAGTAGTCCGAGTTTCAGTCTAGCAAGTGCAGATTACTTCAACTGAAAATTTTCAGATCTTTTAAGCATTCGGTTCACTCAAATGACCTCCGATTTGCTATCTAAGCTAGATCATTAATTGGTAAAACCTTCTTTTTCATTGTTCACGATATCCATAATTATTTACTAACATGTATTTCGTTTTACTAACATCCAGTGGCGGAACCACATTGAAGCAAGGGGTGTCACAAGGAAAATTACACTATTTTGCTAGATAATTTTTTTTATTTTATGTATATTTGCTATGCGTTGACTCCCCTTGACTTTTCAATATATCTAATTATTTATATTTTGACACCCCTTGATGAAAATTCTGGATCCGCCACTGCTAACATCGGTCAACAAACTTGGGATAGACATTTTTTTGTGACAATCACAAGGTTTGATGATGTCGACAGGGAGATCGAGACCCACAAGCATCATAAGGAGTTGATGGTAAGACATTATAACAAAAGGGATATAAAATAAGGAACAAAATGCACAAGCCAGCCATACACTGCAGTATTTCCTGATGTTGGAGAGAGCAATTTAGAGACCATATTTCATTTCCTTTTCTAAAAGGGAATGAAAATACAATAATCACTTCTATCCTCTATTAACAAAATTAAGGCAGAGTACGATGTCCCTGCCAGTTCAAATGTATTTCGCTGAGAGCAGAATCCCAGTCAAAGTGTTTATTTGGAGGAATAAAAGGCTGATTTTATTTAGTAAGTCCAGAAAAATAAAATGCTGAAGACAGTAGATGCTGGTATTGTGCTACTACATAATATTTAAAGTTCACATGGAAAACGTTTAGCATCCTTTGACAGGACATAAACCACCTCCGCAAAATATCCAAGAGTTTTTAAGAAAATTGAGATCATACCTTTGACAAGAATTTATGGGAATGCCTTCAACTGCTTCTGCATGAGTCCCGTGTTCACCTTTTCCCACCACACTCATCTCCTCATAGCAAGGAGAAGAATTTTGTGACATTTGAGCATCTTGAATTGAACTAGCGATGCTTAAATCATCATCAAATTTCTCGTTTTTAGCTCTGAAAAGTAGAAATAGGCATAGTCATCTTAGCAAAAGTAATAATGACACCGTATAATATAAATCTGTTAGGTCCTTTGGATTAGGAGAAAAACATGATACAAGAGCAATTGATGAGACCTTTCAGCATCAGATTTCTTACTTGCTATAAGTCATGGTGCGGTCGGCAGGCGAAGGAGGGGCAGATGGATTGTCATCATCCTGTTGAGAGATGCATTATTAGGAGGAAAACCCAAATTGCTTCCTATCATATAAAACCTAAGTGAACATCGACATACGAATCCTGTAGCATCTGAATTTTGACTTCCAAAGGAGAATTGATGCTGAAATTTTGGAAGTTGTAGAGAAGATAACTGATTTTGAAGCCGGTTTCCTTGGTTGTCAAGCCCTGGGAGTTTATTTGTACTCCCACCTTGGTCATTCTCACCAAGAATTTCCT
This sequence comes from Nicotiana otophora, assembly GCA_000715115.1. NCBI lineage: Eukaryota > Viridiplantae > Streptophyta > Magnoliopsida > Solanales > Solanaceae > Nicotiana > Nicotiana otophora. The sequence continues at coordinate 56,616 of AWOL01S0006841.1, read as the reverse complement.
CATCTGGAATCTAAAAGTAAAAGAAGGAAGAAAAGTATTGTTTGCAAACTAGTGTTCATATATAAAAAAATCGACAATTAACATTTAAAACAATGATTAATTTGTCTTTGAGAAACCAAACATCGTATGCCCTCTTCGCATCAGACAACTTTCTCATCAGAAAAGTAAAGCTAAAGCACATGTATTAAAGATACTATTGATACATGCGCAATAAATTATAGATTAAAATACCAAGGAAGCCTGTGCCTTCAAATCTTCAAGATTGAAGTTCCAGCTGCTAATCCCACGTTTATATTCATTCTGCACACGATGTTAAATCAGATTAAGGTTCAACTTATAATGTTAGAAAAGACTTTCAAAACAATGTACCTTAACAATAAGCCAACGAACGAGACAAATGGTAGGAATAAATACAATTTTAAGTTACTAGTTTCTTTTCTTTGCTTTTAAGTACAATTTTGATATTTCTTGTGTCATCTGCAAGAGATGTAGTTAAGTACTTTTCTTTTTTACCCTCTACTAGAGGCTGTATTCTTAGAACTAAAAATCTCTGGATTGAATGATCAAAAAATAACCTCCACGATCAGAAAAGCCTTTCCAGTAAAGTGGCAATCTTAATAATATCATGAAGCTTTTTGCTGGGCTAACATAGGTGGGGTATTGTTTAGCTTCCAAGAAGTAGATCTATTGAAACTGTGCAAAATGATATTGTCTTGGGCACACAGCATAGCAAAATAATATGCATGCGAACTAAATATAATCCCTTAATCTCTTTTCCCAGCAAACTGCCAGTGTCTGTTTTATGTCTAAGCCATTAAAAAGTATTACCTGTATTCATTTGGTGTATATAATCTAAACATTAGGGATGAGATGCAGGGAAAATTAATTGAACTGCATCAAACCAGCGACTCTAAGTTGTATGAGTTACCACTTCTAGTTCTGAATTTCTCCTTTTTGGTTTCTTCTACAAATTTGACAGAATTAAGCATTTCACATAGAAAGGGAACCATCTTATTGCCTAATGCATGCCTAGCATATATATATGTGTGTGAGAAGGAGAGAACAAGCAGGATCTGAGTACATGCTCTAGACAACGATATATATACCATACCATATAGTATCGCGCATGCACGTCTAATAACCCTTATGATTATAAAATCACAAATTCCAGTTCTAATATATTATTCAGTATAAAGATATCAAATCATCAGAGTCTTCTTCTAGTGACGTTGGCTATGGTTATGGCACAGAACCTGTGACATTTCTTCTTTCTGCCCATCTGGTATCTTCTTTTGCGCTAGCATGTCTTCTTCTTTTCTCTACAATTAAGAAAGGTTCTTGTTACCATAGAAATATTGAGGCTGTGTTATCATCTAGATGGAATATATATGGCTCCAAAGAGGAGGGAAAACTTATGAAACCTTCAGGTCTTTTATGCGATCACCAAGAGCTGGCAAGCCTTCCAACAATGTTCTTGATATATAATCGCTGGACCTAGCTTGCTTAAAGAAAGGATGCTTCAACAATTTTTTGGCTGAAGGTCTTTTTGAAGGATCTTTTACCAAGCAACTAGCAATCATTTGCCTAAAGGACTGAGAAGAAACAAAAAATTGCAAGCAGATGTTAATAACATTAATGGACCATAACCACTAATGGTTTGAGAAATACCTTTGAGAACTTCTTATCCCTCTCATAATCAAGGCCCGGTGGTGCATTTTGCAATGTCATTAGCAATACCTGCAAAGTGAAAAACATGCAATGCATTTATGGTCACAAAGGCTCCACCAGGAAAGCAAATTTAGGATGCACTGTCACTGTACCTTCATTGGAGGGTATTTTGAGAAAGGAGCATGTCCATGAGCAAGCTCTAAAGCAGTTATGCCAAAAGACCAAATATCAGCTCTGTGGGGAACCATTAGAAAATACATTTTAAAACAAAAAAACAAAAGACTTCCTACAGATAAAGTAAAATTAGGAAAAGCAGAATGTACGAATACACAGAAATGTTACTTGCAATCATAACCATGTAATTGCTCCATGACCTCCGGTGCCATCCTGTAAAAGAAATGTAAATTATGGAGAAACAACTTGATATTTGAACCTGAGCTTATCAATATTTTTAATGCCTAAGTTTCTGAATGTGCATCGCTATGTATAAACAAGACTTCTTCAACGGTTATCAACTACTACAGACATTACAAAAGCTAAATAGCAAAAAGAGAGAAGCAATCTCTGGGTTAAAGCATACCAACAGGGAGTTCCAACAAATGTGTTCCGTATACGCTGCCTATCACCTGAATCAAACAAGTAGGCTGATACGCCAAAATCTCCCAACTTTATTCCACCACGTGAATCAATGAGAATATTTCCAGCCTACAATAACCATACAAGTATGTTGATTTCAAGTTCCAAAAGGTTATGGAAAAGTTATCGTCCTGTTCATCTGTCCATGCAGTTGCTAAACTACCAGGATGGATTAAGAATTTGCCCTTTGTCATATTTGCATGGGACGTAAAACACAAAAGATATCCTAAAGATTCTTCTTTGATACCATATCCAAACTCCAAAGAGATCCTAAAATGAAATTAATTAAACAAGTTGCAATAGAAGTCCAATAGACACCTTCTTTAATGCAGTGCAAAACTCTACAGTGAAACCTGATGGATGAATACATAATCTCATCAAATGCTTAAAGGATCGGCTGATGCGAAGAAACTAGTAATGGCTTTATGTAGCAGGTGGACTTACTTTGACATCCCGATGAATGTAGCCATGATCATGAAGGTATTCCAAACCCTTTAGCACTTCGCGTAAAACTGTTGCAATAACCACCTCTCCGAGACCATCAGGATGAGCAGCCTTCAGTATGTGGAGACAGGAACCTCCAGCCATGTACGGCATGACAACCCAAAGATTTTGATCACATACAAAGGAGCAGTGTGATTTAAGAACATTGGGATGGTCAACTAGGACCATTATCTGTGCTTCCCGTGAGACGCGGTCCTGGATTAGAAATCAGCCAACTTGCTTCTTCATTTAATCGAAGTATCAGCAACCACAGTACAAACGAAATGATAATATCTGTAAACTTAGGTACTTTCGAGAAGTAAATAATTCATAGACTTTCACGAAAAATACAGAAAATACATCACATTCAATCCTCCATTGCACGATGATGATAAGAACTCTATACTTATAGATTTCCAAGCTTGGATTAATGAATTCACCCGGAAAGCGAAGATCAAGGAGCTTTTTTCAAGATGATAATTGCAAAATAGAGAGTTTTTAGGAGCACAACTTAATCTAATTATGCTCTAAGATTACACTTTTTTTTTGTTTCTCATCCGGTGTTCGATACACGATTTGGGGCCGACTAATCCTGATTCTTGTCGGGAAGTTCAGTTTGGGGATAAAGCGCTTCTTACCAAAGGCGACTCTATTCCTATGGCTCGAACTCGAGACTGCTGGTTAAGGATGGAGGGATACTTACCACACCACCACAACCTTTGATCTCAATACTAACCACTGGTCCAAGATTATCATCTCAATATTAACTAGCAAAGATAAACTTTCTTTCGAAGTGGGAATATTAGCTGCTTCTACTAGGTATAGGATAAGTCATAAGGCTTATCAATCCCTTTTTCTGGGAAACAAAAAAAAAGAAAAAAGCACTACTTTATAATAACTCAATTGAAAAGCTGATATGACTCCAACAATGAATATAAGACCTCTATTCAGCTATTTTCAGTACTGAAAACCCAAGCTACCAAAGCTCAGTTAGTACTTTAACATCTGAAATATTGTGTATCAAGAATGAACCAAATAAAAACTATAACTAGTGTGGAGAGTGAAAAGTCTGATGTACATAAAAAACGGAACTTGGAGAAACGAACGCCATAAGAAAATAACAAGCATTGATTTCAAATTGTTTTCAACGCTAAGAATTAATCAATTGTGACAATTAAGGCCGTAAATAGATAAAAAGAAGCTCAAATTCTTTTTTACCAGATCACATTTATCACGCTCGAAATCTAGGATTTTGATGGCAACGATCTCATTGAGAGGATTACAAAGAGCGCGATGAACCAAGGCGCTAACTCCTTGCCCTACCTCCTCGTACAGTGTGTAATGTTCGGATCCAATTGTATACTGTATTCGCTTTTCGCTTGGCTTCTTTACTAAACTTTTCTTGTCCATTATTCAAACACTCTGTTCTTCGCTATTGGAAAACTCACAATCGCAGCATGCATGTAATCCACAGATCCGGATTCTACGTAAAAACACAGCGGAATTCAACTTTAAAGCCATTAAAATCCAAGGCCAGCTCTAGGGTATGAAGGCCATTGCCTTGGGCCCCAATTACTTAAGGCCCCAAAAATTATTACTACACTACTATATAGTTACTACTTGCTAAGTACTACTATAAATTATATAATATTTATAAATTATTAATAGAAGACTTTAAAATTTGGTAAAAGGTAACATTGAGTGAGTTAATACAATTGATTTTTTCCCTCATTAAATTAAATAATATATTTACCTTCTATTTTTTTTTTCTATAGTTCTTTTTTCCTCACGATTTTACTTTCTATTTTTAATTCATATTTGCTAAGTACCATTCTTTTTATCACATTTGATTGATCCATACATCAGAAAACAAGTTCTTCCGTGTCTCATCTTTTTTAACCAAGAAATTCTGGAGGAAGATATGACAATGTTCAAAACTCAATAAACAATGGACTCACCCCCTTAATGTTTTCACTTGATACCACCATATCTTTTTTTATATGAGAGAGTTCAATCATGATGTGTGCGTAGCTCACACTTGCATTGCGCTTTCATGACCACTAAATCAAAGCCATGCAGGCCTTTTGTGTGTCTCATTATTATGTTGATTTTATGAAACAAGTTTAAGGGCCTTTTAACAAATGAATGTTGTACTTATTTTAAGTTATTTTATATAATTCGATCTCCTTGTACACAAATTTAAAACAATTGACGCTACATATACATAGTTAGTCCTATATTAAATGCACGGAGTCCTACCTAAAATTTTGATTGATTTTTTAACCTTTAAAATAAATTTCATATTGTATAAAATTATAATTTAATTATTTTCTTAATATTTAGGAGATTGACATCAACTAAAATTTTGATTATTAATTTTCTAATATTTAGGACATTGAAATCGATCAAAATTTTGATTATTAAATCTTTCTTGTGTGTACTAGTAGGAAATTCTAATATTTAGAACTTTAAAATTAATTAAGAGGTTTTTATTTGAACTATGTAACATAAATCTTTCCTAATTGTATCAATTCACGTGCACTTCCAATACTAATCAAGTTCCTGACCAGTGTTTGAAGTTCCAAAGTAATACAAATTTCACATGTACAACACTACTTAATTTGAACAACCTCTTGGCTCTTACAACTATATAGTAAAAAGGGATACGTTGGCTCAATGCATCACACCACACACGAAATATCATCCTTTCCAGGTAATTTTATTTTCCTTATCACATGAACTGTCTATAAGAGATTAATTAATTCCATCTATCTCAATTGACAATAAACTATACTAGCATGTTGTTGTCTTGCTTTAGTTGTATCCTTTTCTCCTTGTTGTTTTAAACTTTTTTTCTATCTTCAATGATGATTCTGCTTTGTGGTGATGAACCCCAGTTCTGGGTAAATATTATGTGTTGCATACTCGATTGAACTGTAATATCTTTTATTTCATTGTTTTATATTGCATGGTTTACTAATAGGTTTTTTTATTATTAATGATTGTACACTCACGGAATGATATAATATCTTTCATGCTTGAAATATAATTGAATTTTTTTCATTACACGAAATCTCTAGTAAAGACTAATTTCATATAACGTAATTCTTTTAAAAAAGAATATATTCAATGATACAAGTACACGTATAATGCGCGTACCTTAACACTAGTTAAGAAAAAACTACTTGAAATTGCATCTAGATCGTTATGCACATAATCGTCAACGAAAGAATACTTGTTACAGATTAACTGCAAACAATTCGACAAATCCATCAACATATACATAGTGATCAACGCATTAATTTTATGAGCAGTAAACAAATTTAATAAAAGAAAATTTCATGGAGAACTAATAATTAAAAGACTCCACAATAAAGAGCAGTCGTGGAATTCACAGTCGAAATTATATAGAAAAAGCGAGAAAGTAAAAAAAAACAGAAAACTAAAATGGTATTTGTCCAGATTAATCTTTGAAAACATAGAAATTTTAAAATAATAACAGTGGTGACAAGCCTAATTAACAGCAGCAACAGATTATAGATCATATACTTGTGCACTTGTACATCTCCCATTCTTCAATCTCCAAGCTTAAAAAAGTGTCTTAGGTTGTGTTTGGTCAAGATCAAAATCTAATAAATCCATGTAGTTGCTGAAATCATCCATTGGTGGCATGTCTGGTAATCCGTCCCAAAATTCTTCAGAAGGTGGCCAACAATCATTTTCTGGAACAAGAGGAATAGGTTCATCTCTTTTCATATGTTGAGAAGTAGAGCCCTCTAACCGTTGGTCATTAATAGCATTTCCTTCAGTTTTCACGAGATGAAGCCCTGAATTAATACTTTGTTCTCCACACAAATAAATATCCTGCTGTGGGAATACACTGAGTATGTTATCGTTGTTGTTGTAACTCAAATAAACATTCTGATCTCCTGTAACATGTGTATGCTGCACTACTTGATGAGGATGATAATCTGCTATAGGATTTGCCATTTTAGTTGACATGATATCAGCTGATGAAGTCTTTGTTTGGCCAAAATCACTAGCAGCAGTAGCTTGTAATTTATGGCCATTATACAAATAATTCAACTTCATGCCTACATTTTGAGGATTATGAGACTTGATAATTGTTTTATTGGTCTTGAATTTTCGCTTTGTTGATCGAAGTGGTTGACCATTGTTATGGTTCATCACTTGTTTGGGCTCAATCAAAGAATTTACCACATTCCTTTGTTCGTCTCTTTTCCTCTTTTCCCTTTCATAAATTCTGCATACTATAAAATTGTTGAACTGCACGCAACACAAAGTGAACATACATAATTTTAACCATATATATAATTTTTTACATATATGAATATACTATATGTAAAACATAACATTTCTATTTGGTACGTAGTTGGTAGTTGTTACTACTATATATTCATGAAATTTAATGTTATTATCAAGTCTTTCGTTTTGTGAACAGTAAGATAAGATTGGCATAATTAAGAGGTAAAAAAATACATAGAATAAGAATACTCATCTTGGAAAACTATATATCTTATACAAAACATTAGTCCACCTCAACACCATCATTAATGAATAATGAAATTAAATTATATACACTGATAGTGTAAAATTATTTATATTATTTGTGCAATCCAACTGAATTAGCTATTCTATTTTTAGATTATCATATCATACTTATTATTCGTGAAAAAAATATATATACTATGTTATTATAGGTAAGCTTAAACAGTGATATAAAAGATTTATACACTATAGTGCAAAAACTTAAGCTTGTTGAATAGTACATACCTTTTTTTCTGGAGCGTGCCGAGAAAAGAGACTCTTATGTAGTTCAAGCTCATGCATTATCCAATTTGTCTTGATATCGTTTTGGCCCTTTGGGGTTTTTAGATAGTAAACAAGTACGTTCTTTTTGCCCAACGGCAAGTTACCAGCAGCGAATATAGGAGTGAGTTTGTTGGTAATTTTCCAATATCCCTTTCCATCCCTGGTACTCCGATCAGCCCTAGATCCGTTTGGATATTTTCGTTCTCTCCTTGTGAAAAAATAGGCATACTCCTCTTTCGTGTCCATTCCTACAGTTATAAGGGCAAAACCATTAACTAAAAAATAAGTTTCTTGTATTGTATTAAAAAATAAAGTCATGACCCCTAGTGGCGTTAGACAGAATTTTGTGCAAGCTATATCATCACAACTCAGCTTGTATACGAGTTTTGGTCTAGAACAGCACTAAGGTTTTAGTAATTAGTTTTAACTATCGAAAAAATAGATAGGCGGAATATGGAGAGAGACACATCTAGCAAAGAACGACAGACGCATATGCTGTCATAACTCATAGCTTTCCAGCTTCCAGGATTTGCAATAAACCAACGGTAGAACCTTTAGGTCCACTAATCTAGACAGGAGATTATCACAATTTAAAAAAAAATAGATAGGCGGAATATGGAAATCAGTTAATCAGTGTGAGGACGGAAAAAAGCACATCCTATAATTCACAGAAGAACGCATATTATGACAATAGTATATTATGCCACATAATTAAGAAGAGGCGGAAAAGGGAAAAATGTCCAACTTACACAAAATCTAAGTATGTCACTGTAATTATCGATGCAACAAATTAAAGCAACAACTATGACTATTTCGCGATGATTAGAATGAACAATATTACGGTAAAAGAGTTCTAGTTTAGTCCACCGCCTTACAAAATAAAAGTGACGTCCCCTAGTGGCTTAACATAGAATTTTGTGCAAATAGTATCGATCATTGCCATAATTCAACTTATTGTATAGGTGTTTTGGTCTAGAGACGTGCTAGGGTTTTAATACTTAGTTTCTAGGTCGATACAACTTGCACAAAATCTAAGTACGTCACTGTAACTGTCGAAGCCATACCTGGAAGCTGAAAAGGGTTGCGTTCGTAGATGTCGGCGTCCTGTATTAGTCCTGGCGGTATAAATTCTCCTTTCACCTTGCAAAGTAAATACAGTAGTAGCTCTTGATTGTCTGGAACAAACCTGTAACCTAGTGGGTATTTTTTCATGTACTGATGAGAGCCTTCTTCTTTTTCTCCAGACATGGCCTGGTTTCTTTGTTTCTATGTGTAAAGTTGCCCTAGCTAATTGGTAATTTCCGATGATATTATTTCTATTTTTTTTTGTTAGGATAGTTTGATAACTAGTGATGCGCACATGCTTTATATATTTGCGGACAAACTTTACGCAATTGTTATTTGATGTGTTTTAGTAGATTTAGGAATCCTATCTACGACATATTTTAGTTCTAAATTTTCCTTTCTTTAGATGGTTTAGATTAAATAATACACGTGGTAATCTTTTAATTAGTTGATGGTGTGATAAGTTTATCTAATGGTGTAAAAAACTTTGTCCAATGAGAATGCATAAAATTATGAAAACCAATTTGTGATTATATTGCAAGTAAGGAAAGATGCTACGGTAGTTTTTATTACCACTGTTACCTTCCGCTGTCATCTCTTTTCTTTCTTTCTTGACACGCACTCCTCTCTGTCTCTCTCTCTCTTGCGAAAATTTCGCTTAATTTCATTAACCTTTTTTATTTAGGAAATAGTATCTAATACATCTTTTACATTAGTATCTTCAGAAAAAAGAGGACAATAATCATCAGAATATTAAGAGGTAAATAATGGCCTCAAACGTTTTGGATTATAAGTTTTCAAAAGTAAAAAAAAGAAGTAAATTTCTTTTGAAGCAGTATGCATTTAACGTTTTGAATGATATAGACCAGTTAAATAAAATTTTAATTATAGTTGTATGAGTAACACCTTAAAAGAAACGACCAAATCACATATATTCAATGTTTTAAAACTCTCCGTAAATCAAAACGAAGCTCTGAAGTTAAAAAGAAACCAAAAGAAGTAAAGGAAGCTATAGACTTCCAATTTCTAAGTAATGCACATATACTATTGCACATTTACAATATTTGGAAAATTACTCGTTATAGTCCACAGTAATTAATGAAGAACTTTAGAACTGTCAAAACAGACTTCGACAAGTGACAAAAAAATGCACGGCATGTCCCTAACGGGACTGGTTTTGGCGGAATGTTTCCATTTTTGACATTCTTAGTGAAATGTTCTCATTTGTTTTTACTTGAATACCATAATTGTTCAATATTTAAAGCGTGAATTTTTGTTTGGTGATGGAAAGTAGAAGGTTAACTATCCATTATTGTTAAAAATTATTTGAATGTTGATAATTTATGCTTAAATTTTTAGTTTAAAACCGATTTAGTGATTTATTGTAAAAAATCTCAAAACTCATTGTTAGACCTTAGAAAGTGTTGAAAAAGACAAAGTGAGTGTTTTTAATTTGGTGTTATTTACTAAATTGGTGATTGGGGATTCTGTTGATTTGGAAGTTTTATTTCAAAATTGAGATCATTTGGAGCAGATTTTGGATGGTTTGATCAAAACTAAAGTTGCAAGTTCGAAGAATACTTTGTTAAAACAACACATAAAAACTATGCCAATCAGGTAGACTTCGATGAACAACATAGAGTAAATATAACATAAACTCTACCAATCCGATAGAGAAATCCCTGAAAAGCAAAATCATGCCAACTCGATAAACTTTGATGAACAACCTAACAGATACATAGAGTAATTATAGCATAAACTCTACTAATTCGGTAAAGAAGCGTACACTCAAGAGCAATAATTACGTGCAGGGCGGAAGCTAATTTTTAAATAATGTTAAATTTGGAGATATTCGGCTAAAACCAGCTCCTTATGAGGCCATTCCTGTCAATCACCCGACTCGTGAAGTCGATTCAACTGATCACCGCTAGTTGGGTGGGATGGACTGGCATTTTCTAGCTCACTTCAAATTACTTCTAGCGAAGCCCGTGCCATCATTATTATAGCCACCTCGTTCCTCTCCCCGAACCCTCTTTCTCTTCATTCTTTCTACTATTCTCAACAGTTCAGTCATATTATATCGAAGGAAAACAAAAGGTTAGGACAAACTATAGGAGAAGGTAAGTCAAGTTCCTTAAACTTTTGTTATCACCAATTGTGGAGTACAAAGAGCGTAAAGTGCATGTGAAACCAACTAGCGAACTGGTCTGCTGGCCGTTCTTATTTTTTGTTACTAGTATCTATGAATTTGTGTTGCACGTTAATAATGACATGTGATGATTTAAATATTTATTTATATGAAGGAATAATAAAATTTAACTAATGAGAGAAATTTTATGTTTAATAATACAACAATCATCTAAATGCCGAAAATTATTATTACATTAGCATAATACATGAATTTAAAATAAAAGAATATCTTCAAAACTTACACAAATGATCAATTTTGTCATGTTTGTTAGATAATTATGTATTATAGTTTAAAAGTATTTAATGTGATGGTATCTTAATGAACACTTCTTTTTGGACAATTTTTGTGTGTGTATGTTTTCCTCTTAATACTTTGGTTGTTATGCCTTAACCAGAACTCTTGTTGTCGATCTTGATATCCCTCTTGAAAGCGCAACACACAATTGTTCGTGCAAGAAAATATATTGCGTAAATATAGTCCAATATTTAGGATGTTTGTCCTTTTACTTTATTTATTATATTTACAAAATATAAACACTAAAAATTATTTTTACACAAATTTAAAAGGATATTCCTTATTTTCGGAAGACGACAGTTGAATTCAGGGATAAGAATATATGTAGAAGCACATTGACCAGTATTATAATTTTTGTATTTATGACGTTATTATCAAAACTTCTATATACCATCTGTGTGCTATTACATAAGTTATTTGGCTTGTCTAAGTTTTTCAGTAGCATGATGGGCATATTTTTCTTCAAAATAACTTATATACAATGGGAGATAAATTTTAACTTAGTCTATTATACATATGATGACACTAACATATGTAAGAAATAATAAACTTGACCACAAACATGTATGGTAAAAGGTCATTTGGTATTAAAGTATTTAAGTGTTTAAGTATTCTTCTTGGTAGCAATTATTGGTATCATTTTCTGCTTGGTCAAAAGCTGAAAAATATTTTATTTTTACTATAAAATTTTGCGATCAACCTTTTATTTAGTTGATCAATATATTCATTTCTGGCAGCTAAGATATCTTTTTAATTCTATCGTGCGACTTGCACAAATTACGTTTTAATCTAATGATAGAATTATTTCTCTTATTAAATGTAATATGACCAAATTTTCATGACATTTTCCATGACATAATAGCCATTATAATAAATTTGTGGATCATGACATCTGCCATGATATAATATCCACTATTAGGACAGGGATTTCTTGCTATAAATAGAGGAATTTCTCTTCATTTGAAAACACACCAATTCAAGAGCTTTTCACTATTGTCTTACTTTCTCCTCTATTTCATTATAGAGTATTTTGTAATAGAGTGAGTGTTGGAAAACACTTGTGTGAACCCTTTCTTTGGAGTGATCTTGTGAAATTATTCTCTTAGGATATTTGGGAATTGGAGTATTTACTCTAAGTTTGTACTCTCTTTTGTACTCTTGTTGGTATAGTAAAATTGCTCCTCTCCGCTTGTGGACGCAGGTCACCTTGACTGAACCATGTTAAATTTGTGTCTTCTTTATATTCTTTAATTGCCATTATTATCAACTTCCATTGTCGTTGTTATTGTTATTATACCGTTGTTTGGTTAAATTTTGCACTACCCGAGTTCCCGATCTTAATAAATTGGTATCAGAGTCAGATCTAACCGGGTTAGTTTAAATCTGTCTCTTATACACATCTCGAGTTCCCGATCTTAATAAATTGGTATCAGAGTCAGATCTAACCGGGTTAGTTTAAATAGCCAAAATGACTCTAACAAAGTCTTACGTTGAGAAATTTGACCGAAGTGCAAACTTCGGAATGTGGCAATTAAAGATGAAAGCTATCCTAATTCAGGATGGCTTAGATTTGGCACTACAAGGAAATGAGAAGATGCCGAATAAAATGACAGACGAGGAGTTTGTCATCATAGACAAAAAGGCAAAATCAAGTATTATTTTAAATCTTTTAAATGAGGTTTTGCGTGAAGTTGCAGCAGAAAGCTCAGCCAAAGGCATATGGGAAAAGCTTAAAACCCTATATATGAAAAGAACAGTAGAAAACAGTCTTTACCTAAAGCAAAAACTCTACACTTTTTGTATGGCTGAAGGTACTTCTATACTTACACACCTTGATATTTTTGGTTCTCTTCCTATGAATTTAAGTAACATAGATATTGAAATCAAAGATGAGGATCAAACTGTGTTATTGCTTATTTTCTTACCTCAGTCGTTTAAATATATAAGAGATACTATACTTTATGGAAAGGATAATATCTCTTATAAAGATATCAAATCTATTTTGAAATCAAAAGAACAAATAGATAGAGATATTACTGGGGAAACTAGTGGGAACCAAGGGGAAGACTTATTCATAAGAGGTAGATCCAATAAGAAAGATTCAAGTAGTGAGAAACCTAAATCAAGGTCAAAATCCAGATATATAAATGTCATGTACAAATATTGTCATAAGAAAGGTCACATTATTTCTCAATGCTTTAAATTGAAAAACAAAGAAAAACATACAGAAAAGCAAAATGAGCACAAAAATACTGACACTGCCGAAACAAGTGTAGCTGCTGATTAGACTGAGGGAACTATTTTTTTAGCAACTAATAATAGTTTCAAATCTAACAATGAGTGAATTTTAGATTCGGGTTGTTCTTATCATATGTGTCCCGGTCGGAATTTATTTACCACATATAAATCTATTGGAGGTGGAGTTGTCTTGATGGGCAATAATGCTGCCTGCAAAGTTATTGGAAAAGGTACAGTCCGAATCAAAATGCACGATGGTATGGTGAGAACACTCACATATGTTAGACATGTTCCTAACTCGAAAAAAAAATCTCATCTCTTTGGGCACTCCAGAATCTCTTGGGTGCAAGTACATAGGTGAAGGTGGAGTTCTGAAAATTTCTCATAGTGCTCTTGTGATCATGAAAGCACGCGGATCTGGTATACTCTTTTGGGATCTACTGTTACAGGTGTTGCTGCAGTTTCAATATCAAATAAATCAGATTCTGACATCAGCAAATTGTGGCATATGCGATTGGGGCATATGAGTGAAAAATGTCTTTCCATCCTCAGCAAAAGAGGTCTCTTATGTGGCCAAAGTACCGAAAATATGAAGTTCTGTGAATATTATGTGTTCGGGAAGCAGAAAAGAGTCAGCTTCAAATCTCCAGCGATTCATAGAACAAAAGGTACTATGGATTATATTCATTCAGATCTTTGGGGTCCTTTACGTACCCCATCAAAATGTGGTGCCAGGTATATGTTAACTTTTATTGATGATTATTCAAGGAAAGTTTGGGTTTATTTCCTGAAAGATAAAAGTGATGTTTTTTTAAATTTCAAACAATGAAAAGTTTTGATTGAGAAGCAAACAAGAAAACATGTTAAGCGGCTTAGAACAGATAATGGCTTGAAATTTTGTAATGATGAATTCAACGAATTTTGCAAGAATGAAGGAATTGCTCGACATCGTACTGTGAGAATGACACCTCAGCAAAATGGTGTGGCAGAAAGGATGAATAGAACTCTTTTGGAAAGGGCTCGTTGCATGATTTCAAATGCTGGGTTGACAAACGCCTTTTGGGCAGAAGCTATCTCTACAGCTTGTTATATTGTCAACCGAGCTCCTTCTGCACCTTTGAACTTTAAGACTCCAGAGGAAATGTGGTCAGGTACTCCTGCTAATTATTCTGATTTAAAGATATTTAGTTGCCCTGCATACATGCATGTAAATAATGGAAAATTAGAGCCAAGGGCTAAAAAGTGCATTTTCCTTGGATATGCATCTGGTGTAAAAGGATACCGACTATGGTATCCTGATCCCACGGCACCAAAATGTATAATTAGCAGAGATGTAACCTTTGATGAATCCTCTATGTTATATTCTAGAAAAGAGTCTTCTAGTTCTTGTAATACATATAAAGAAAAGAGTACACAGAACCAGGTGGAGGTTGAGATTGGCATTCCTTCTGAGCCAAGCTCATCAACTTTGAAGCAAAATATAGTTAAAACTCTTGAAGTTGAGCCAGAAGCTAAAATTCCTGAAGTTGAGACTCCTGATTTGAGGAGTATGTTATAGCCAAACTTAGACCAAGAAGAGAAGGTAAACAACCATTAAGGTTTGGAGATTATGTTGTATTTGATTTTTCAGTTGCACAGGAAACTGAAGAAATTGGGGAACCATCAAAATATTTAGAAGCAGTTTCGGGTGCTGACTCAGCCAAATGTCTGGTTGCAATGAATGAAGAAATTGAGTCTCTCCACAAAAATGGTACTTGGTCTCTTGTGAAGCCGCCATCAGGAAAACGAATTGTTGGTTGCAAATGGGTCTTCAAGAAAAAGGATGGCATTCCAGGGGTTGAAGATGCGAGGTATAAGGCACGGTTAGTTGCAAAGGGCTATAGTCAGGTACAAGGAGTTGATTTTAATGATATTTTCTCGCCTGTTGTTAAACATAGCTCTATTCGTGTCTTGCTTGCCTTCGTTGCCATGTATGATTTGGAGTTAGAACAACTTGATGTTAAGACAGCTTTCTTGCATGGCGAATTTGAGGAATAAATATACATGCATCAACCCGAAGGATTTGAAATTGAAGGAAAAAAAGATCATGTTTTCTTGTTGAAGAGATCCTTGTACGGATTAAAGCAGTCTCCAGGACAATGGTATAAAAGGTTTGATTCTTTTATGTTGGGTCATGGTTATTCGAGGAGCATGTTGTATACCTATTATTATATGTTGATGACATGCTCATTGCTGCTAAGGATTTAACAGAAATTCATAATTTGAAAGGTCAACTGAAAAGTGAATTTGAGATGAAGGATTTGGGAGCAGCTAAGAAAATCCTTGGCATGAAGATCAAAAGAGATCGAAAAGCCAACAGGCTATTTATGACCCAGAAGAAGTACTTGGAGAAAGTCTTAGAGAGGTTTGGCATGAAAGATGCTAAACCAGTTAGTACCCCTCTTGCTGCTTATTTTAAGTTATCAGTTGCTCAATCCCCGCAGTCCGAGGAAGAAGAGAGGTACATGGCACAAGTTTCTTATTCCAGTGCACTCAGCAGTATTATGTATGCAATGGTTTGTACACGGCCATACATTTCACAAGCAGTGGGCGTGGTAAGCTGATATATGGCTTGCCCTGGTAAAGCACATTGGCATGCTGTGAAATGGATTCTCACATACTTGCGAGGTACTTCAAACACACGTTTGGAGTTTGGGAGAAATACTAACACTTTGGTTAGTTTTGTAGACTCAGATTACACAAGTGATCTTGACAAAAGAAGATTACTGACAGGCTATGTATTTTGCATCGGTGGTTAAGCTATTAGTTGAAAAGCTACATTACAATATGTAATAGCTTTATCTACTACCGAAGAAGAATATATGGCAGTGACCAAGGCGATCAAAGAAGCTTTATGGTTGAAGGGTCTATTTGCGGAACTCAGTTTACACCAAGGTGGTATTACCATTTTCTGTGATAGTCAAAGTGCCATTCACTTGACTAAAGATCAAATGATCATGAGAGAACGAAGCACATTGATATAAAGTATCATTTTATCCGAGAAACCATTGTTGAAGGAAAAGTCTCTGTTAAGAAGATCAACACTAGAGACAATCCTGCTAACATATTTACAAAACCTCATCCAGTGTCCAAGTTCAAGCTTTGCCTGAACTTGATTGGATTTATGAAGAATGATTTTGCCCATTGGGGTTTTTGCGGAGAAGGTGAAGCAAATTTACTATATATAAGGCGAAATTAGGCCAAGGTGGAGATTTGTAATATGGCCAAATTTTTATTACATTTTCCATGACATAATATCTACTATAACAAATTTGTGGATCATGACATTTGCCATGACATAATATCCACTATTAGGCTAAGGATTTCTTGCTATAAATAGAGGAATTTCTCCTCATTTGAAAACATACCAATTCAAGAGCTTTTCACTCTTGTCTTACTTTCTCCTTTATTTCATTATAGAGTATTTTGTAATAGAGTGAGTGTTGGAAAACACTTGTGTGAACCCTTTATTTGAAGTGATCTTGTGATATTATTCTCTTAGGGTATTTGGTAATTAGAGTATTTATTCTAATTTTGTACTCTCTTTTGTACTCTTGTTGGTATAGTGAAATTGCTCCTCTCCGCTTGTGGACGTAGGTCACCTTGACCGAATCATGTTAAATTTCTGTCTTCTTTATATTCTTTAATTGCCGTTATTATAAACTTTCATTGTCTTTGTTATTATTATTATACCGTTGTTTGGCTAAATTCCGCACTACCCGGGTTTTCGATCCTAATAAATTGATATCAGAGCCAGATCTAACCGGGTTAGTTTAAATAGCCAAAATGACTCTAACAAAGTCTTACGTTGAGAAATTTGACCGAAGTGCAAACTTCGGAATGTGGCAATTAAAGATGGAAGCTATCCTAATTCAGGATGACTTAGATTTGGCACTGCAAAGAAATGAGAAGATGCCGGATAAAATGACGGACGAGAAGTTTGCTATCATAGATAAAAAGGCAAAATCAAGTATTATTTTAAATCTTTCAAATGAGTTTTTGCGTGAAGTTGCAGCAGAAAACTCAGCCAAAGGCATATGGGAAAAGCTTAAAACCCTATCTATGAAAAGAACAGTAGAAAACAGTCTTTACCTAAAGCAAAAACTCTACACTTTTCGTATGGCTGAAGGTACCTCTATACTTACACATCTTGATACTTTTGATTCTCTTCTTATGGATTTAAGTAATATAGATGTTGAAATCAAAAATGAGGATCAAACTGTGTTATTGCTTGTTTCCTTACCCAGACGTTTAAACATATAAGAGATACTATGCTTTATGGAAAGGATAATATCTCTTATAAAGATATCAAATCTATTTTGAAATCAAAAGAACAAATAGATAGAGATATTACTGGGGAAACTAGTGGGAACCAAGGGGAAGACTTATTCATAAGAGGTAGATCCAATATGAAAGATTCAAATAGTGAGAAACCTAAATCAAGGTCAAAATCCAGATGCATAAATGTCATGTACAAATATTGTCATAAGAAATGTCATATTATTTCTGAATGCTTTAAATTGAAAAACAAAGAAAAACATACAGAAAAGAAAAATGAGCACAAAAATACTGACATTGCCGAAGCAGGTGTAGCTGTTGATGAGATTGAGGGAACTATTTTTTTAGTAACTAATAATAGTTTCAAATCAAAAAATGAGTGGATTTTAGATTCAGGTTGTTCTTATCATATGTGTCCCGGTCGGGATTTATTTATCACATATGAATCTATTGGAGGTGGAGTTGTCTTGATGGGCAACAATGATGCCTGCAAAGTTATTGGAAAAGGTACAGTCCGAATCAAAATGCACGATGGTGTGGTGAGAACTCTCACCGATGTTAGACATGTTCCTGACTTGAAGAAAAATTTCATCTCTTTGGTCACTCTAGAATCTCTTGGGTGCAAGTACACAGGTGAAGGTGGAGTTCTAAAATTTTTTCATAGTGCTCATGTGATCATGAAAGCACACAGATCTGGTATACTCTTTTGGGATCTACTGTTACAGGTGTTGCTGCAGTTTCAATATCAAATAAATCAGATTCTGACATCACCAAATTATGGCATATGCGATTGGGTCATATGAGTAAAAAATGTCTTTCCATCCTCAGCAAAAGAGGTCTCTTATGTGGCCAAAGTACCGGAAATATGGAGTTCTCTGAATATTGTGTGTTCGGGAAGCAGAAAATAGTTAGCTTCAAATTTCCAGCGATTCATAGAACAAAAGGTACTGTGGATTACATTCATTCAGATCTTTGGGGTCCTTTACGTACCCCATCAAAAGGTGATGCCAGGTATATATTAACTTTTATTGATGATTATTCAAGAGAAGTTTGGGTTTATTTCCTGAAAAATAAAAGTGATGTTTTCTTAAATTTCAAACAATGGAAAGTTTTGATTGAGAAGCAAACAGGAAAACATGTTAAGCGGCTTAGAACACATAATGGCTTGGAATTTTGTAATGATGAATTCAACGAATTTTACAAGAATGAAGGAATTGCTCGACATCGTACTGTGAGAATGACACCTTAGCAAAATGGTTTGGCAGAAAGGATGAATATAACTCTTTTGGAAAGGGCTCATTGCATGATTTCAAACGCTGGGTTGACAAACGCCTTTTGGGCAGAAGCTATATCTACAGCTTGTTATATTATCAACCGAGCTCCTTCTGCACCTTTGAACTTTAAGACTCCAGAGAAAATGTGGTCAGGTACTCCTGCTAATTATTCTGATTTAAAGATATTTGGTTGCCCTGCATACATGCATGTAAATGATGGAAAATTAGAGCCAAGGGCTAAAAAGTGCATTTTCCTTGGGTATGCATCTGGTGTGAAAGGATACCGACTATGGTATCCTAATCCCACGACACCAAAATTTATAATTAACAGAGATGTAACCTTTGATGAATCCTCTATGTTATATTCTAGAAAAGAGTCTTCTAGTTCTTGTAATACAGATAAAGAAAAGAGTACACAGAACTAGGTGGAGGTTGAGATTGGCATACCTTCCGAGCCAAGCTCATCAACTTTGAAGCAAAATATAGTTAAAACTCTTGAAGTTGAGCCAGAAGCTGAAATTCTTGAAGTTGAGACTCCTGAAGTTGAACCAGAAGAAGAGGAGTATTTTATAGCCAAACTTAGACCAAGAAGAGAAGGTAAACAACCATTAAGGTTTGGAGATTATGTTGCATTTGATTTTTCAGTTGCACAGGAAACTGAAGAAATTGGGGAACCATCAAAATATTTAGAAGCAGTTTCTGGTGCTGACTCAGCCAAATGGCTGGTTGCAATGAATGAAGAAATTGAGTCTTTCCACAAGAATGGTACTTGGTCTCTTGTGAAACCGCCATCAGGAAAAAGAATTGTTGGTTGCAAATGGGTCTTCAAGGGATGGCATTACAGGGATTGAAGATGCGAGGTATAAGGCACAATTAGTTGCAAAGGGCTATAGTCAGATATAAGGAATTGATTTTAATGATATTTTCTCGCCTGTTGTTAAACATAGCTCTATTCGTGTCTTGCTTGCCTTCGTTGCCATGTATGATTTGGAATTAGAGCAACTTGATGTTAAGACAACTTTCTTGCATGGCGAACTTGAGGAACAAATATACATGCATCAACCCAAAGGATTTGAAATAGAAGGAAAAGAAGATCATGTTTGCTTGTTGAAGAGATCCTTGTACGGATTAAAGCAGTCTCCAAGACAATGGTATAAAAGGTTTGATTCTTTTATGTTGGGTCATGGTTATTCGAGGAGCATGTATGATAGTTGTATTTACTTCCGGAAGTTAAATGATGCTTCATTTATGTACTTATTTTTATATGTTGATGACATGCTCATTGCTGCTAAGGATTTAACAGAAATTCACAATTTGAAAGGTCAGTTGAAAAGTGAATTTGAGATAAAAGATTTGGGAGCAGCTAAGAAAATCCTTGGCATGAAGATCAAAAGAGATCGAAAAGCCAACAGGCTATTTCTGACCCAGAAGAAGTACTTGAAAAAGTCTTAGAAAGGTTTGGCATGAAAGATGCTAAACCAGTTAGTACCCCTCTTGCTGCTCATTTTAAGTTATCAGTTGCTCAATTCCCGCAGTCCGAGGAAGAAGAGAGGTACATAGCACAGGTTCCTTATTCCAGTGCAATCAGCAGTATTATGTATGCAATGGTTTATACACGGCCAGACATTTGACAAGCAGTGAGCGTGGTAAGACGATATATGGCTTGCCCTAGTAAAGCACATTGGCATGCTATGAAATAGATTCTCAGATACTTGCGAGGTACTTCAAACACATGTTTGGAGTTTGGGAGAAATACTAATACTTTGATTGGTTTTGTAGACTCAGACTATGCAGGTGATTTTGACAAAAGAAGATCACTGACAGGCTATGTATTTTGCATCGGTGGTTATGCTATTAGTTAAAAAGCTACATTACAATATGTATTAGTTTTATCTACTACCGAAGAAGAATATATGGCAGTGACCGAGGTGATCAAAGAAGCTTTATGGTCGAAGGGTCTATTTGCGAAACTCAGTTTACACCAAGGTGGTATTACCATTTTCTGTAATAGTCAAAGTGCCATTCACTTGACTAAAGATCAAATGATCATGAGAGAACGAAGCACATTGATATAAAGTATCATTTCATCCGAGAAACCATTGCTGAAGGAAAAGTCTCTGTTCAAAAGATCAACACTAGAGACAATCCCGCTGACATGTTTACAAGACCTCTTCCAGTGTCCAAGTTCAAGCTTTGCCTGAACTTGATTGGCATTTATGAAGAATGATTTTTCCCATTGGGGTTTTTGCGGAGAAGGTGAAGCAAATTTACTATATATAAGCCAAAATTAGGCCAAGGTGGAGATTTGTAATATGGCCAAATTTTCATGACATTTGCCGTGACATAATATCCACTATTAGGCCAAGGATTTCTTGCTATAAATAGAGAAATTTCTCCTCATTTGAAAACACACCAATTCAAGAGCTTTTCACTCTTGTCTTACTTTCTCCTCTATTTCATTATAGAGTATTTTGTAGTAGAGTGAGTGTTGGAAAACACTTGTGTGAACCCTTTCTTTGGAGTGATCTTGTGAAATTATTCTCTTAGGGTATTTGGGAATTGGAGTATTTACTCTAATTTTGTACTCTCTTTTGTACTCTTGTTGGTATAGTAAAATTGCTCCTCTCCGCTTGTGGACGTAGGTCGCCTTGACCGAACCACGTTAAATTTGTGTCTTCTTTATATTCTTTAATTGTCATTATTATCAACTTCTATTGTCGTTGTTATTGTTATTATACCATTGTTTGGCTAAATTTCGCACTATTCGGGTTCCCGATCCTAACATTAAATGCACTACCATTACCATTGAGAAGAACCAAATCACCTTTTATTGGATGCTCTTCTTCGTTTCCGACACGAAGCAAGACGACATTTAATACTGGATCTGTTCTTACTTTACATTTCTTGTTAGTTGAATCTTTTTCATTTGAGGCCAGAAATATAACTTTGGCAAGATAACTTTTACAGTCTCTACTTTTGTCGATTTTGGAACTACTGGTAGTACTTGACAGAAATCACCTCCCAAACCATTAATTTTCCATCAAACGGTTCATTAATATCAAATATATCTCTAGAACTCTGGGCAACTATTTTGATCGTGTGACACTTAGCCATAAGTGCTTCATCCCATATTATCAATTTTGCTTTCCTTATAAATTTAGCACCATTGCTCTGCTTTGATATATTTGTGATGGTTATTTAAGTTGTTTGAAGAGGTATATCAAATCTAAAGTGGTTGACCTCACCATAAAATTGTTGTTGGTACACAACTTGCTATTATTGCTAATAGTGTCATGCATCTTAATATGATATTTGCAAGTAATGCATGACATAGAAATATTATTTCAATTTTGCGAGAGGCATCTACAAAGAATAATCCTGTTATACCAAAGTCGACTCTTTATAATATAGTGTTGAAAGCGTGTTCTTGATTAGAATTTAGCTTTAATTGTGCTTTCTTAGACACTTATATGGCATTTAATTCTTAATAATATACTATCCTTTTTACTTTATGTTCTAACACTCTTTTTATGGATTAAATTTATGTACACTAAGATTTTTTTTAACTTGAATAAGAATTTTACTCATATGATAAATTTAAAATAATTGAATTGGATTCTCTTGGTAAATAATTAATTAAAAGATTTAATTATTTGGTTTTAACATAAAAAAATAATTTATTTTATGTTGATTCAAATCTTAATATTAGTTCATCTCTTGTTTTGAATATTTAAGCTTAATTATAATTTTATCTACCGTAAATTTTATTTTCAAACATTAAAAGATTGATATGACATTTCACTTTTAGATCGTTATGTTTGTAGAATCATTAGTGGTATTGACTCTTACCAACTATTTTTTTTCTCTTCCTAACACATTTATATTCTTAAATATTTTCTTAGTTGTTGTTTAATAATTGGGTATTTTTCAATATTACACGAAAAATTGATAAACAATATTATTTTAGTAGGAAAATAGTTTAAATATAAAATAAAATATATTAACGTGGGGTATCTTTTTCTCAATTTCAACATTTTATGCGGTTCATTTAATATTACTTGTATTTTTTTCTTGGTATTGGACATTATAGAGTAGTAATGTATTGCCAATACGGAGGATTCTTATGAAATTAATTTTATTAAACCTTCCTACATCTTTTTAATAAGAATTTAATAGACAAAATTTTATTAATTTTAAAATTTTAAATATTAAAAATTAGCATAGAAGGTATTGTAGTAAAAAAATAGGTTATTACAGTTATGTCCTTTCCCTATGAGTTCTTCCGCTTAATATTTTAGGGCTATTTTGGTATATTAATATTGTATTTATGCTTTTATAATAATATAGACTCTCCTTTTTCTAAATGAATTTGGACAATATAATACATTCTCAAATTAAATTAGTATTAGGACATTATAATACAAATTAAATTATAATAAAATTTTTTAAGAAGTATATCCTAAAAGTAATAGGATTACATAACTAAAGATATTTACTTGTTCAATTTTATATGAATTAGACATCCCAAAAGTAATTATACTAGTAGGATTCCTAAAGGTAATCATGTAGGATTCTTAACGTATAGTATTATGTCCTAAAACTAATAGGATTATAATGCTAATATCTAGAATTCCGATTATCTTCTTTTATTATGAGTTATTATGCTTAATATTATAAGGTTATTTTTGTAAATCGATATTGTATTCATACTTTTATAATAATATAGATAGATTATATTATAAGCTAACAAGATCGACAATGTACTACTTCAAGTCACTAATTTACCAAGAAAGAGAAAAGAAAAGGGCGAGTTATTATGCTAGGCATAAGAGAATGATCTTGAAATAATTCAGAGCAATGAAGGAACTATGTTAGTTGTAAGTATCCCGCCATAACAGCAAAATATTAAATTGAGCAACACTGAATCATTAATTGATCGAGAACAATTGAGTTAGTTTTGAAAAAGATTCAATATACACCGGGGAAAAGAAACTGAAATAAGACTGCATATCAAGACAATTTTGATTCAGAAGTATGCAATCTCTGGTTAAATTAAATGAACGGCAAATGGCCAAATATACTCTAGTACTTTAAAAAATGGTCTAAGAATACCCTTCGTTATACTATTGAGTTATATATATCCTTCCCATCATACTTTGGAACAAATATACCCTTATTTGGATGGAGTGCCACGTGTCAGCACCAGATGAAAATGACCCATTTCTTTTACCCGTTCCGTTTTAAAAAACCGACCACCCGACCCGTTTTAAAATTCAGTTTTTTAAAGCATATATTTTGCAAAAATTAATTTTTTTTTGTAAAAATTGAAAAAAAATAAATAAATTGCAAAATATATATTTTTAAGTCTTTTTCAGTTTTTTTAAAGTATTTATTTTGTAAAAACTGAAAAAAAAATATTTTTTTAAAAAATTCTTTAAAAAGTGAAAAATATATACTATAAAAACTGAAAAAAAGGAATTTGTATAATATATATTTTTAAGTCTTTTCAGTTTTTTTAAAGTATTATTTTTGTAAAAATTGAAAAAAAAAAAAAACTCTCCTAAAGCAGTGGACTACATATGCATTAGTTTTAAAAAAATGAAAATATTTTGCAAAATCTTTTTTTTTCCAGTTTTTACAAAAAAAATACTTTTAAAAAACTGAAAAATATATATTTTACAATTTTTTTTTTCCAATTTTTACAAAATATATATTTTTTAGTTTTTAAAGCATTTTTAAAAAATATTTTTTTTTTCAGTTTTTACAAAAAAAATACTTTAAAAAAACTGAAAAGAATTAAAAATATATATTTTGCAAATTCCTTTTTTTTTTTCCAGTTTTTACAAAAAGAATTTCAGTTTTTACAAAATATATGCTTTAAAAAAACTGAATTTTAAAACGGGTGGGGTGGTGGATTTTTTAAAACGGATCGGGTAAAAAAAAAAAAGAAATGGGTCGTTTTCGTTTGGTGCTGACACGTGGCACTTGGGTCCATCCAAAATAAGGGTATATTTATTCCAAAGTATGACGGGAAGGGTATATATAGCCCAATAGTATAACGAGGGGTCGAAAGTACAGGGGTATATTTGGCCCTTTGCCGTTAAATGAAAGCCCAGTTTCAGTCACTTAAACCACAGTAATTTTTTTCAGTGACTGAAAAGGCAGAGAGATATGCAAACCATCCAGTTGTGATGTTTTGATCCTCCTAACTCCTATACAAACTTATCATATTCATTACTCCTATTTGGGATGCTTAGAACTCCCTATCCGGAAAGAGAATTGGAGCCACTTGAGACCAGATATATAAAGCAGCAGTCACCCACCCAGTTACAATTCTGACCCAAATGGATGGCCATCCTACATCAACCAATTTCCCACTCTCCCACAGAGGTTGACCAACCTGTCAAAAGCATCGCCGAATAAATACTAGCAAGAGAAAAGATAATGTGGAAGAATGAATAGGAGTACGTCACTGGCTTAGCTTTCTCTTTTTCTTCCTCCTGAATCCTGACCAGCCTTGTCCATTGGTAGCAAAGGTTTCCCAGCACCTTCAACGAGAACAAAAAAGAACCATTTTAGTAGAAATCATCTATATATATTGCGGTCAATCTCTGTAGATATCTATGGTAATAGTGGCACCAAGTGTTACTATCAGCTGAGGTGTGACAGGAGGAAAATAAAATGCAGCGCAATAGTGGAAAGAGAAGTAGAGATCTAGCAGCAACATGAGTTGAAACACACTAAGGTTCTGCCTAATCAAGTTCAAAGTACAACTGCTAAGCCTAGACAATTAAGTTATACTCTTATTATTTACTTTAGATTGATTGATTACTAAACAAGCAGAACAGGTCCAAGTAAAATCACTTAGCACTTAGCAGGAGAAGGTTGCTAGCAAAATGAAGTCAACAAGTAATGAACAACCAGGAAATAGAATCACACTAGAATGGACAATGAAATGGGAAACCTCGGTATAAGCTAAAAACCGAGTCCATTACTTAGATGGTCACTCAACTATCCAAAATTATCTACCAAAGTCATTTTTCTTTCGTTTGCAACAACTAAGTCACTTAACTATACCAATGGCACTAAGAAGGTCACTCAACTAGATTTCTCAAATCTTTGATCGCCAAATACCTATTTTACCCTCTAAATTATCAACTTTTATCTTCTTTTTATTTTTTTTAGCTTTTTAATATAATAATTTTTCTCTTTTTAATTTATATTATGGACTTACCTTAGAATAAATAAATTTTATTCATAAATTTAAAAAATTAAAATAGTATTTAAGCATATATAATGTTGGAATAATAAAATATTGAGCATAGTAGAAAATTAATTAGAACAATTTATTCGTAATAATAATTTTGATATTATCAAATAAACTCAAAATTTATTTACACAATTGAGAATGAAAAAAAATAAAAGTTTTAAAATATATATTCCATGCACCTACTATAGAAAATAATTATTTAAAATAAAAGTATTTTTGTAATATACATTACATATTCTTGAATATTATGCTCAACTATATTATTATTTCGACATTATAATGCTAGAAAAATGTTTTTTATTTTTTAATAAAATATTTTTGTTCTATAGGTAAGTCCATAATGTTGATTAAAAAGAAAAAAAAATATAATATTAAAAAAAAAAAACAGAAGATAAAAGTTGATAATTTAGAGGGTAAAATAGTTATTTGGCGACCAAAAGTTTGATAAATCTGGTTGAGTGACCTTCTGAGTGCTATAGGCATAGTAAGTGACTTTGTTGTTACAAACGAAAGAAAAATGACTTTGATAGAAAAATTCAGAAAGTTGAGTGACCATCAAAGTAATGGACTCCTAAAAAACCCAAGTGGTTCACCTAGAGAGTCATGTTATCATATGGAAGCCGATGTGCTGTGAACCACATTTTAATAACTCCTTAAGGTCTGGCAGACAAAATTTAGAGGAACGAAAGGGCACGATTTTACCAAGTGTGAATAAAAGAACCATAAAGTCTTTAAACAGAGTAGCAGTCCAGAATTATGGAACCTAACCTGCACGTGGTGAGCTTGGAGGAGAAAGCAGAGTTGTAGAAGATCCAGCACGAACAGCCGAATAGACAACAGAGATTACTGTTGTTAGCAGTCCAACCGTAAGTGTGCCAGTAGAAACAGCTTTGGAGTGATGTAGACCATTGCATTCGTAATCCCTAGGCTCACTGGCAAGTGCACTGTAGCACAGGTAGGTACAGTACAAAGATAAAACTGATGCTGGAAAAATGCTTCCATTCACCTGCATATGCAGAAACGATAAAAGTTTTATCTTTGAGAAAAGAATTTCTCCAGTCTATTGATAGCTTCATATATGTGCACCGAGAAAAGTTAGACGCCAACGAACAAGAAACTTAAGTGAAAACCTCCTATAATGACATTCAAACAATAGCAACATTGATCTCAGTATGATTGAGTAAGAGATCCCTACTCTTCATAGGTCGTTGAGCAGCAATCTTCCAAAATAAGCAGGTATTCACCATATATCAATGCTAAGAAGGTCCAGGCTGCTATACTTTGATTAATTTAGCATCAAAGCATGTGTAAAGAATCAAGAAATTCGGAAGTAATATTGCTAATGTTTTCAAACCTGGGCTAAATCCAGAACAGGTGACTCCATCAGTAGTTCAACTTGTGTATTGACCAAAATAAAAACCGTGAAATGGTAGTCATCTAAAAGTTCTTTAGTGATAATCAGAATATATGGATTTCTAAGGAAACATCTGAGGATCAGTAATGAAGAATTCCATTTTGCAACTCTTTATAAAGGAGATTTCCATGCAGTAATCCATGATCACTGATTTTTGTATGACTTAAAAGTGACACTTACGGGAGAAGTCCTTTGAGGAGCTGCCAGGACAAATTGCATTGTTTCAGAAAGGAAGCTAAGGATGTAGATTCCGGGTATTCCTCATCCTGAAATAAGAACAACCAGAGGTTGCTCTCTCTCAGTTCTTTCCTCCTTCTACCACCTTCTCAAGAGATCACATCTTTCTTCTTGCTCCTATAGACAGAAGATCTTGACTGCCAGCAAAGAAGATGGTTCGGTTTGGTTTCCGTCCTTGTTTGGCATGTCTTAATACTTATGTTACTTTGATAACATTGTTTTCAGGTGTTTAGCTGCCTAAAGAGTTGAGAGTATTCAATCAATATTTCCCCACACAAAGGGAAGGATGATTTACAATTGTCTTAATACGTTACTTTGATAACATTGTTTTAAGGTGTTTAGCTGCCTAAAGAGTTGAGAGTATTCAATCAATATTTCCCCACACAAAGTGAAGGATGATTTACAACCTTTAAGGGCTAAAAGATTCTTTTTTTCTATTTCATATCACTTGCACCTGCTGATATGTGAATATTACCCTTATTCTTTCTAGTAGAGATATTCCCAAATACCATCTTAATTGTCCACCACTGCTATCATCTCATCAATTTTTTTTCTAACCAATACCGAAACATAGATAAGAAATTTTTTTCCTTTGAAAGGTAGTCTCCCTGAAAAAATGATGAGGCCTTCATGATTGATTTTTTCTTGAGTTGCACATCAAATAATTTCAGGATAGAATACGATAAATTTGGTTGAGAACGAATCAGTGTTGTCAAAGGCGCGCTTAAGCCCTGAAGCAAGGCTCAAAACACGTTGAGCGCTTCGCCTCGCTTTGTGGGCGCTTTAGTGTCGCATCAAGGCTCTAAGACATACTTGTCTTTGCCAATGAATATAATCTTGAAAAGGCGACATTAAACAACTGATATTTTGCTTTATCGTAATTTTTTTTTCAATTTCTTTGTCCATATATTTGTTACTCATACTTATAATTATTAGTCTTGGACTACATATACATATTTTTACTTTTTCTCCAGTTGCGCCCTTTTCCATTAAAGCTCACGCTTTAGTTGCGCTTTGCGCTTAAAGCCCCAACGGACCTTAGAGTTTTTTTGCGCTTTTCGCCTTTGATAACACTGGAACGAATTACATCCCAAATCCCAATTTTGTTTCCAATTTTAGAAGTCTTTCGTTTCGCTAGAAAACACATGGCAAACTATTTTCCGTTCTAATTAATTCAGAAACTCCATATGTTCAAAGAGAGCTAAAAAGATATTCATGACAAGACAACTTGAACACTAGATGCAGAAAATTCGAATATGGAGAGAGACATATCTAGCAAAGGACGACAGACGCATATGCTGTCATAACTTTCCAGCTTCCAGGATTTGCAATAAACGAACCTTTAGGTCCACTAATGTAGACAGGACATGATCACAAATTTTAAAAAAATAATAGATAGGCGGAATATGGAAATTAGTTAATCAGTGTAAGGACGGAAAAAAGCAAATCCTACAATTCACAGAAGAACGCATATTATGCCACATAATTAAGAAGAGACTGAAAAGGAAAAAATGGTCCAGAACCCCCCCAAAAAGAGAGGTGTACAGTAGCAAACTAACCGATGGATGCAGCGTAACAACAGCGAAGACGAAGATGAATATAAGGGTCATCACTATAAAGAAAGTGTTAAAGCCACACTAATGTCCAGATGGAGTAAAAAAGTGGAAGAGAAGTCCACTGAAGACAAAGGTAGCCACGTAACACACAAGTGAAGAGACAAGCAGTGTGATATACCTGAGTCAAGAAGAGAGATATTAGAGTCAAGAAGAAGGTGAGAATAACTAAAACCAACATGTCATATACAATTCAACTAACCAGAACCGCTCATCATATCCAACCCACTTGTCATTCCAACTATGCACAAAGTCCAACAAGAGTACAACTTGCACAAGGAGAAATAGCCCAGAACCGAACTTCGAAATCGTCTACAACAACAACAAGAAGCCAGTAATAATCCCACTAGTGGGGTCTGGGGAGGGTAGAGTGTACGCATACCTTACCCCTACCTCGGAGGGGTAGAGAGGCTGTTTCCGGGAGAACTTCGAAATCGTCTCTGCACATAAAAAAATCGGGTGCAAATCCAACATGATGGAAAAAATACAGTTTGCTACTCTTTCAACAATGATTCAAACATTATCTTTAAAAGAGTTCTTGTGAATGGATATGCTGCGCTATGTATCATATCACTCATTGCACATAAAGCGTAGACCAGATATAAAAAAAAGAAAAAGAAAAGCACTAGTACTGCTAACCGTCTTATTACACCTAAAATATTAGATGCCTGCTTCAACATAATTTCTAACCCAAAATTAAAGATACATGCTTTAACTTTAACACATTAAAAGGCCTAGCCCAAAAGAGGGCCTAGTCTGAAACACTGTTGAGACTCGAGATTAATGATTTGGTCTTCAGTATAATGTTGAACGACTAAAATATCCTCGAAATATTAATTGACTATTTTAACCTTCATAAATTAAACTAAGCTTCATTGCATCTTGGACAAAATTGTAAGAATTACAAATTGAATTCCCAATATTGAGGACTTTGAATTCAAGTATGGGTGAGAAGGAGTGTGTCTATTTCCGAGAACCAGTTTGGGTTTATGCCGGGGCGTTTGACTACAGAAGTCATCCACCTTGTTAGGAGATTGATGGAGCAGTATAGAGAGAGAAAGAATGACTTGCATATGGTGTTCATCGACTTAGAAAAGGCGTACGATAAAGTTCTGAGGGAGGTTTCGTGGCGATGTTTGGAGGCTAGAGGTGTACATGTTTCCTACGTTAGGTTGATTAAGGACATGTATTGATGGAGTAAAGACCCGAGTGAGGACGGTGGGTGGGGACTCAGACCATTTTCCGGTTATGATGGGGTTGCATCAGGGGTCGGCACTCAGCCCTTTTTTGTTTGCTCTGGTGATGGACGTACTGACGCGCCACATCTAAGGGAAGGTGCCGTGGTGTATGCTATTTGCATATGATATTGAATTGATCGACGAGACGCGGGACGGTGTGAACGCGCAGTTAGAGGTATGGAGGCAGACCCTGGAATCTAAAGGTTTCAAGTTGAGCAGGTCCAAGACAGAATACTTGGAGTGTAATTTTAGTGGCGAGACTCAAGGAGGGGAAGGGGAGGTGAGGCTGGACTCGCAGGTCATCCCTAGGAGAGGGAGTTTTAAGTACCTTGGGTCTATTATTCAGGGGGATGGGGAGATTGATGAAGATGTCACACATCGTATTGGGGCGGGATGGATGAAATAGAGACTCGCTTCCGGTGTTTTGTGTGACAAGAAGGTGCCACCGAAAATTAAGGGTAAGTTCTACAGAGTGGCGGTCAGACCAACGATGTTGTATGGGGCGGAGTGTTGGCCAGTCAAGATCGCTCATGTCCAGAAGATGAAGGTAGCAGAAATGAGGATGTTGAGATGGATGTGCGGGCACACCAAGTTAGATAGAATTAGAAATGAGGTTATTCGCGACAAGGTGGGTGTGGCCCATATTGAGGACAAGATGCGGGAAGCGTGGCTTAGGTGGTTTGGTCATGTGAGGAGGAGGAGCACAAACGCCCCGATGAGGAGGTGTGAGAGGTCGACATTGGAGGGCCTACGAAGAGGTAGAGGTAGGCCTAAGTAGAGGTGGGGAGAGATGATTAGGCAAGACATGGCGCAGCTTCAGCTGACCGAAGACATGACTCTTGATAGGAAGGTATGACATTGCTTACCATAGAAGCTGATGATCCCATTTGGAAGGAAAAACATAAATATTACCAAGATGCACCAGCAAATAGTTTTCATCATCCAACCACCATGGTGCATACTGTCACGTGGGTCTTTCTGGCTCTTTACACCGATCATCAAGATTGCCAAAATAGTGAAAAAGAGAAAGTTCCCCAGGCTGACTCGAAGTACAGCATCTGTTTCAAACCATTCCCTGCTTGGTGTTGCGTGAAAGCTATTAATCCCTGCAATATAATTGATAAGTAAAGTTATTCTGTAAGAGTAAAAAGCCCCTCTACATAAAAGCAAAATTATTAGCCAAATCAAAATTAAGTTTCTGCACAATCATCTTGATTGGTCTATAAGAAAATAACAATGAGCTATGGAAACAGTTCACGGTCATTAACCTGGGCTGCAAGGGAAAAATAGATATAAACATAAACTCAAGAACGCAAAAACAGAGTTCTTATTCTCTGACACAACTCCTCTTCATGCTAAAAATATAGCTCGTCAAGGTTTCACATTCTGTAAAATCCAGCGCATGTGGGCTTTTCTTTAACAGAAAATCCAATTTTTTAACTTCGAAACTTGTAGATAATGAGTCCGCCCATCTACCCTTATACACTTAATACCAAACTTGGTTCACAAAAGAATTCAAACTCGTGATGCACCTACTATACATCACACGGATGTATTACCTTTGTCATTCAACCAAACCCCTATGGGCAGCGCACTTGAGCTTTTCCAAACTCATAAATCAAGATCCTAATTATAACACCCGAAAGTCTTCCAATAAACAGAAAAAAACAACATAGCAAGGAAAATAATGCTCAATAGGCAAGGGAAACCGAAAGGGTAAAAATTTGAAGGTAAATTTACAGGACAAATCAAATCAAGGTTCCTAGCAATCATCCTGATTCTGTATTGTAAATTGGGTTGAAGAAAATAACTATGAGCTACAATAGCATTTCAAAATCACTAACTTGGCTGAAAGGGAAAATCATATATAAACATAACTCAAGCACACACAAACATAGTTCTTATAACCGACTGATGCTCTTTTAAAACTTGTTCTAATAAGCATATCCGAAAGTCCCACAATAGCGAA
Source organism: Nicotiana otophora (assembly GCA_000715115.1). Classification (NCBI taxonomy): domain Eukaryota; kingdom Viridiplantae; phylum Streptophyta; class Magnoliopsida; order Solanales; family Solanaceae; genus Nicotiana; species Nicotiana otophora. Next base: position 23,876 of record AWOL01S0006841.1, on the reverse strand, counting down.
ACCAGAGAGGCAGAGAACGATCAATAAGCAAGTGCAATCAAAAGAGTTTTCGAACAAAAGGCGGGGAAAAAACTCATTGACAGTAATTGGAAAAAACAAAAGCTTACAAGGGATTTTCTCCATTAGAGGAGCAGCAACCTCTCTAAGAATCCATGATACAATGAGTGAGAGAGAAAAAAGACCGCAGTACGCAATCCTAGCGGAACGCCGGCTAATCCCTGACACCACCGTCCGGCAAGCGTCACAAGCGCATGCCGCACAGCATAACGCAAGGCAAGAGCTGCCCACATCCTTAATTCAGTCCCTTATCTTACTCCTCCTTCAATTGATTGCACAACAGTAGTCAAATCAAACCCTAAATTCCAAAAAAAATCAAACCTTTATCGTCACTTTTTTCTCCCATTCAATTCGCACAAGCATAATGAAAATAAATAAAAATAATTGAAATTTGAGAATGTGGTCGAAAGAACGTAGTAATTATCCACGAATTCAAAAAATGTCAGGTTAAATTAATTACGGTGATGATCTTTCTAATAGAGACTAAAACAGTAGCAAAGATTCCAGTGGGTATAAATGGATTTTGTACCTTGTTGCGTTGAAGAAAGAGGAAGTCGAAAAAGGAGAAACTTTGTTTTTGAGAGTGTAGACGGAAAATGGAGACGCCTTAGCTAAAGAGAAGAAGGAGCTGCGAGTAGGACCTACGCACCTCGCCCAGTGAGACGGAAGACGAAACTTTTTCCGAGACCGACTCCATGCATAAGGAGCAGGATGATATGTTTTCTTTTTCCTTTTTTCTCACAAAAGATTAATTTTTATTTACCAAAAAATACCCATCTACTATTGAATACTCCCTCGGTTCTAATTTATGTGAACCTACTGAGCACGGAGTTTAAGAAAAAATGAATATTTTTGGAATTTATAGTCCTAAACAATTCAAAAGGGGCCCAAAATATTTGTGTAGTTATAAAAGCTTCTAAATAAGGGTAGAATTATAAGTTTAAGTAAAATTATTTCCAAATTTAGAAAGGGGTCACTCTTTTTGGAACAGACCAAAAAATAAATAGATTCACATAAACTTGAACGGAGGTAGTATTATTTAAGTATATATATATATTATCATATCATACTATATTATAAGTGGGAAGCTCCTAAATCAAAGTTAAATTACTAAAATATCCATAAAAAAATAGTGAACTTTTATACCCTTCGTAAATAAATAAATAATTTCTTATTGTAGTTAAACTATTGTATAAAAAGGTAAAAATATTGCATCATAAATATCCTTTATCATGTTAATGGTAATTAATAATTCACTCAACAATAAAATACTTACAACGTACAAAGTTTAAGAATGTATCTGTTAAGAATTTACAGTTGGATATTACGAAATATTAATGTGGCAATTAATAGTTTTATTTTATTTTAAACATAAGAAATACAGTGGGAACGAAGGGGTAGAGGTTACATGGGTGAAAAAGGAATAGGAAAAGCCAATGATTGCTTAGATAAACTTGTGGCTTTATAGCCTTCTTTCGTTGGAGTCGTTCCCATTAATTTGGCATTAACATTCTGAAATTCTCCCTTTTGCTGGTTTGGATTTTTTGCACTTAGATTGATGTGCTCCAAAGTCAAATAAGCACTTTGTGATCTTTTATGGAAAGCAAAATCCATGGTGCTAAGTACTAACATGTTTTCTCTTCACGCAATTAGGGAGTTTGATTTAGGCGAGTTAAAATCAAATGCTACTATTTTATTTCATATTTGCCTTCTATTTAGTGTTGTATGTGCATTTGGAGAATTTATCAAATAATAGCTTGGACAATTTAAAATTTTCTACTTAGCTATCTTCACCATGTCGTCTCTTCTATCCATCTTTGGCATTCACAATTAATTTTACCTTTGAGAAATAACTTTAAAATCTATAACTTTTTGTAGGATAACAAGTATTCTCAGCGATTCTTCGAAATTCATAGGCCTTAAGCAGTTCTTTCTCGACATTAGATGAGTATCTATCAAAACTAGGGCAATTGAAACACGCTCTTGAAGAAGATGTCCATGGCCTATCTTTTATTCATCTTGGTAGAGTTTAAGAAGTCTAGAAGACCATTTGCTTTTTAGTGTAAATAATCTTTATGTATCACTGAAAATATTGTGTGAACATGCTTCATCATTTTACTTTCTCGTTCAAATATTGCAGTGTACTTTATATTAAAAAAGCACATAAATTGGGACGGAAGGTGATCTCCATCAAGATATTTGGGAAGAAGGAAGATGAATAATTTTTCTAGCAATAGTTGGCTGGTCTTTTTTTTAATTATTTTTATTTAAGATCAACTAGAGTGGGTTGCTCTAGTGGTGGGCACCCTCCACTTCCAACCAAGAGGTTGTGAGTTCGAATCACCCCCAAGAGCAAGGTGGAGAGTTCTTGGAGGGAAGGAGCCGAGGGTCTATCGGAAACAGCCTCTCTACCTCAAGGTAGGGGTAAAATTTGTGTACACACTACCCTCCCTAGACCCTACTAGTGGGATTATACTGTGTTGTTGTTGTTGTTGTTGTTGTTGTTGTTGTTGTTGTTTGTCACGACCCCAAATTCCCTCCGTAGGATGTCGTGATGGCACCTAGTCTCTAAGACTAGGTAAGCCTATCAATGCGGAATAATATTAAATATCTGAAATAAATAAACTATAATATTTTTCCACAATAAAGAGCTCACGGCTCATGTCAAAATAATTCAACAATAATATTTTTCCACAATAAAGAGAATCTTACAAAAATATTCAGGAGTAAATAATTAAGGAAAATAATATTTAAAAATCTTTAATACGTTGCTTCAATATCAAGTTTAAAAATGTCAAATAATTCATATTAATAATATTTAATTTAAAGAAAATCAACCTTCAAATAATGCACAGAATAAAAGAAACCAAGTTCCAACTAAACAGATAAAACAATTAGCAGGAAAAGGTCAAGCAAATTTAAAATATAAATATTAAATCAATAATGAATAATATAACAAAATAAAATAATTTAATTAATGCGCAACAACGATCTACACAATTTAAAATATAATCTTTCACATTTAGCCCGTGTACACACTCGTCACCTCATGTACATGACATTTCACACATTACAATTATCAATCCTAGAGGAAATTTTCCCCACACAAGGTTAGACAAGTCACTTACTCGACTTGCTCTAATTTAACCAAGTATTATATTTTTTTCTCGATTTTCCGACTCCGATCGACTCGTATCTAGTCATAATTAATTCGATACAGTCAACAAAAATGTAGTAATCAATTTCATAAGAAAATATTACATTTTTCAATAAAATCCGAAATTAGCTCAAAAATCGTTCGTGGGGCCTATGTCTCGGAATCCGGAGAAACACATAAAATCCGACAACCCATTCAATTACGAGTCCAACTATACCAGTTTCACTCAAATCCGACTCCGGATCGACACCGAAATCTCAAAAATTTGTTTCTATGAGATTTCTAAAATTTTTCCAAATTTCTATCTCAAAACACTAATTAAATGGTGAAAATAATGATATATTCGTGTATATTAACAAATCCGAATTAGAATCACTTACCCCAATATTTTTCCTTGAAAGTATATCAAAATCGCCTCTCCTCAAGCTCTAATTCATCAAAAATGGCAAATGGGACGAAGTCCCTTGTTTTTATAACTTACAGATCTGCAGGGAGACCGATTTGTCAAGGAGCTCGATTTTGTCAGGGAGCTCGATTTGTCAGGGAGATCGATTTTGTCAGGGAGCTCGATTTGTAAGGGAGCTCAATTTTGTCAGGGAGCTCGATTTGTCAGGGAGCTCAATTTGTCAGGGAGCTCGATTTTGTCAGGAGTTCGATTTGTCAGGGAGCTCGATTTGTCAAGGAGCTCGATTTTATCAGGGAGCTCGATTTGTTAGGGAGCTCGATTTTTTCAGGGAGCTCGATTTTGTGAGGGAGCTCGATTTTGTGAGGGAACTTGATTTGTCAGGGAGTTCGATTTGTCAGGGAGCTCGATTTTGAGAGGGAGTCCGATTTTGACAGGCAACCTGATTTTGACAGTCAGCCCGATTTTGACTGGCAGCCCGATTTTGACAGCATTTTCAGCAGAAAATTTGCAGCAGCTTTTGTAGCAGCTAAGTCCCACTTTTGATCCGTTAACCATCCGAAACTCACCTGAGGCCCTCGGGACCTCAACCCAATACACCAACAAGTCCTAAAACATCATACAAACTTATTTGAAACCTCAAATTAAGTCAAAACAATGCTAAAATCATAAATCACACCCCAATTCAAGCTTAATGAAACTCAAGAATTTTCAACTTCTACATTCGATGTCGAAACCTATCAAATCAAGTCCGATTGACCTCAAATTTTGCACACAAGTCATAAATGATATAACAGAGCTGTGAAAAGTTTCAAAACTGAATTTTGACCCCGATATCAAAAAGTCAACTCCCCGGTCAAACTTCCTAACTTAAATTCTTATTTTAGCCATTTCAAATCTAATTTCACTACAGACTTCCAAATAAAATTTCGATCATGCTCCTAAGTCCAAAATCACCATATGGAGCTGTTGGAATCATCAAAATTCTATTCCGGGGTCGTTTGCACATAACTCGACATCCGGTCACTATTTGAACTTAAACTTTTAATTTTTTATCAAAATTTCGTATCTCGGGCTAGGGACCTCGGAATTTGATTCCGGGCATACGCCTAAGTCCCAAATCACGATACGGACTTATCGGAACTGTCAAAATACTGATCCGAGTCTGTTTACTCAAAATGTTGACCAAAGTCAACTTAGTTGAAGTTTAAAGCTCTAATTCACATTTTAATCCATTTTTCACATAAAAACTTTCCGGAAAATTTTACGGACTACGCATGTAAGTAGAGGAATGATAAATAGTACTTTCGAGGTCTTAGAACACATAATTAATTATTAAATTTAAAGATGACATTTTGGGTCATCACATTCTCCACCTCTAAAACAAACGTTCGTCCTCGAACGGAGTTAGAAAATGTACCTGAGCTGGTGAATAAGTGTGGATAACAGCTGCGCACATCATGCTCGGTCTCCCAAGTTGCCTCCTCGACCGGATGACCCCTCCACTGAACCTTCACGGAAGCAATGTTCTTTGACCTTAGCTTTCGAACCTGCCTATCTAAAATAGCCACTGGTTCCTCAACATAAGATAGATCCTTGTCCAACTGAACCGAACTGAAGTCTAACACATGAGACGGATCGCCGTGATATTTTCGAAGCATGGAAACATGGAATACTGGATGAACCGCAGAGAGACTAGGTGGTAGTGCAAGTTTGTAAGCCACCTCTCTAACTCTCTCAAGAATCTCAAAAGGTTCAATATACCTAGGGCTCAACTTGTCCTTCTTCCCAAACCTCATCACACCCTTCATAGGCGAAAACCAAAGCAATACCCGCTCACCAACCATGAATGCAACATCACAAACCTTTCAGTCTGCATAACTCTTCTGTCTATATTGGGCTGTACGAAGTCGATCCTGAATCAACTTAACCTTTTCCAAGGCATCCTGAACCAAGTCTGTACCCAATAGTCTAGCCTCGCCCGGTTCGAACCAACCCACTGGAGACCGGCACTGTCTACCATACAAGGCCTCATACGGAGCTATCTGAATGCTTGACTGGTAACTGTTGTTGTAAGTAAACTCCGCAAGTGGTAAGAACTGGTTCCAAGCACCCCCAAAATCTATCACACACGCACGAAGCATATCCTCTAGTATCTGAATAGTGTGTTCGGAATGTTCGTCCGTCTGAGGGTGAAATGATATATTCAACTCTACCCGAGTACCCAACTCACGCTGTACTGCCATCCAGAACCATGATGTAAACTGCGTACCCCAGTCAGAGATGATAGATACCTGTACGCCGTGAAGTCTGACAATCTCGCGAATATATACTTGAGCCAGCTGCTCTGAAGAGTAAGTAGTAATCACAGGAATGAAATGAGCTGACTTGGTCAATCTATCCATAATCACCCAAAATGCATCGAACTTCCTCCGAGTCCGTGGGATCCCAACAACGAAATCCATAGCGATCCGCTCCCATTTCTATTCTGGAATCTCTATCTTCTGAAGCAATCCACTCGGTCGTTGATGCTCATATTTCACTTGTTGACAATTTAGACACCGAGGTACATACTCCACTATGTCTTTCTTCATCCGCCTCCACCAATAGTGCTGTCTCAAGTCTTGATACATCTTTGCAGCACCTGGATGAATGGAGTACTGCAAACTGTGAGCTTCCTGGAGAATCAACTCATGCAAGCCATCTACATTGGGTACACATAGCCTGCCTTGTATCCGTAATACATTATCATCTCTAATAGTGACTTCCTTGGCATCACCGTGATGAACTGTATCCTTAAGGACAAGCAAATGGGGGTCATCATACTGACGCTCCCTGATATGATCATAAAGAAAAGACTGAGAAACCATACAATCCAAAACGCGACTCGGCTCGAAAATATCCAATCTGACAAATTGGTTGGCCAAGGCCTGAACATCCAAGGTTAAAGGCCTCTCTGCTACCGGTAAATATGCTAAGATGCCCAAACTTTCTGCCTTACGACTCAAGGCATCGGCCACTACATTGGCCTTCCCAAGATGATAGAGAATGGTGATATCATAATCCTTAAGCAACTCCAACCACCTCTGCTGACGCAAATTAAGATCATTCTGTTTAAACAGATGCTGTAGACTTCGGTGATCAGTGTAGACCTCACAATGGACACCGTACAAATAATGTCGCTAAATCTTCAAGGCATGAATAATAACTGCTAACTCAAGGTCATGGACCGGATAATTCTTCTCATGTACCTTTAACTGTCGGGACGCGTAGGCAATCACCCTACCGTCTTGCATCAACACTGCGCTGAGACCAATATGCAATGCGTCACAATACACAGTATAAGACCTTGAACCTGTAGGTAATACCAATACTGGGGCTGTAGTCAGGGTTGTCTTGAGCTTTTGGAAGCTCTCCTCACATTCTTCGGTCCACCTGAACGGAGCACCCTTCTGGGTCAATTTGGTCTTAATAGTTGTTCATAATCAATTACAGAATCGTCAATTAACTTTATGTTAACAAAAATCTCGTTTCAAACCTTCACAATACTGATAACGAGACACGGGACATGAAGACCTCATAATTATTTACCCGAATTAATTAGTCACATTTAACGTCACCTTGGCGGGAACCTACCTCATAGGTTAAAACTCAATAATTACAACACAAATTTGGCAAGTATGCACAAAGAATTTCATATAATAATTTTCAAATAAGCCTAACAGGCATGACTCCCTTTTAGTACTATAGTACGAATTAGATTTCACAAGGGAGAACTTAAATATAAGAATTTTCCTCACAAGGATCTCGTCCTTATATAACTTCCACCGCAGCTCGTAGCCCGATTTAAACATATCTGTTTATATTAAAATGCGAGGACCTCGTCCTCGGTTCTGAATCACAAGTAATATGCACATCTTGCCAATCGAAACTTTTCATTTGCTCCTTCTAAATAATTTCCGTTAAACAAAATCACAACAAATAATGAATCTCACACCGGTAGTATATATAATTCATAATTTGTAACTAATTATCCGTAAATTACATCAAAACTTACCGAAATAAGTAACAGAAAGCCACATTTAGACTCACATGTCTTATTAGTGACCAACATGGAATGATAGGCGTAGTTATCTCCATAGAATCTCCCAATAGGAGTAAACACATAAGTAGATTATAGAATTACGAAGCTCACTCATAAGTGGAGCACCATAGGAGGATTCATTTCGATACTGAGAACCGAATCAAGTTAAGGAAATTATTCCTTTATATTAAATCGAGGTCGTACCTGTAATGACACCATCTGATGTAGCGACCTCCGCCATACCGTAAAACAAATATATCAACGGCTGGGTCTCCACCTCTAGGACGCCTTCTGCCCGCCGGTCCTCCACCCCTAACTAGTCGTGTGGGTGGTGTAGTAACTGCAATGAGGCACGTAACCTGAGTGCTTTGATGAAATATGTCTCTCCCAAGTTTGGGACAATTTTCTCATGATGTGCCTAGTATTACCGTATTCATAACAACCCCTTTACGGGTTTGGCTGCTTATATTGAGTCTATGCCAGATAACTGAAATAACCATTGCATGGAACTCATGTCGGTGGTGCATTAAAAGAACTTACTGGAGCACCCCGAGTAATCCAATGTGCAGACTGGGCTGGCCGACTGCCCGAGCCCAAGCCATAATGATTTATACTTGCAGAGTAGAATCCACTAAATCCCCCAGAACCTCGAGACGTCTTGGTCTCCTTAGTTTTTTTTCCTCACCCCGAACATATTCTAATATCTTGGTAATTTGTACAACTAGCAGAAATGAAGTATCATCTTGTAGATCCCGAGTCATACAAAATTTTACGATCATAATTGAGTCCTTTAATGAGTCTGTGGACTCGCCATCTGGCTGTAGGAAGCAAAGTAGGAGTATGACGGGCTTACTTATTGAACTTGATGGCATATTCTGACACCCTCAATGGTGACCTGACGCAATCGTTCAAATCCTATGCACCATGCATTACAGAGAGTCCGGGAAACAAACTCTTTCAAAAGTATTTCTGAANTCAATGGTGACATGACGCAACCGTTCAAACCCTATGCGCCACGTATTACGGAGAGTCCAGAAAATAAACTCTTTCAAAAGCGTTTCTTAGAACTGAGCCAAGTGGGCGGTGTTGCATTGGCTGGTCTGCTCTCTTCATAGGCTTGCCATGAACACTGGTGGAGAATTATCTCTCCCAAGGCGAATTTCTTCTTTTGTTATACTGACACTACACTGTTGAGCTGACCAATTTNCTAACCCATTTCTTAACATACTCTTCGATTCTTCTTTGGGATAACCCTTACCCCTATTTATACACAACGATCACAAAAGTAGATCTCCATATAGATAAATCTTGTCATGAACTACATAGTCCATACTCTCGTCAACAAGTGTACTTCCTCCGAAGCACCCAAAATCCGCAATAGTGACGTCCACGCTGAGTAGACCTTCTACAAATTTAGAGTTGTTTCTATAACTTCTTTGGTATTGAAGTATAGGATTATTAAGGAGGCGGACATACCGCAAGTCCCAACCTTATCCTCTATAAAATCTCAGGCCTTAAATATGTGTAAATATTTTAGGGAACCTTTCAGTACCACATATATATATTTCAAGGTAAAATTAACATAACATGTGACCCCGCAATCCATCCATTGATAGTGGACCCGCCCCACTCGGCGCCAAGTCATAGGTCGCAGTCCAATGATCCACAATAATAACCTTCACAACTCGTATAAATCAACCAGATACAAACATCCGTTGCACCCTGCTACATGATTCACTGGGTGATCTCTCAATACGTTTGCATCTTCAGTGAGAACCACACGTTGAGGCAATGTTTGAGTATCTCTGGCTCCCTCCTAGTCCATCTGCGGCATCACGAACCGTCGACGCACAACTGATACCGAGTGCGCAATGTCATACATGAGTGGATACAAAGGAATATAACATATATGTTTCAAGCTAAATAAATGCCGCACGATAAGGAATCAAAGAAATGAATATTTCCTAACAGTTCCATAGCCTCTCGAAGATAAGTACAGACGTCTCCGTACCGATCCGCAA